>CM077002.1:146633979-146867180 GCA_039090855.1 Macrothele yani | reverse complement strand
TACCGACCTGGATTTTCAATTCTTTCCTCAAAAAGTTGAACTGTATTCTTTATCTTCCTGTCTGCTTTGTGCAAGTCAATATTTCTCTCTTGTAAATCTAGACTTAGTTTCACACATAAGCCCCAAATCAAGAACAATCTCGCATGACGTTATTTTTCTTAAAAGGCCCTCATAAACACAGCGATCTGCTTTGCGTCTTCTGCTGTCTTCTTTTTCCTCCTGAAAGTGATAGACGAGGCCTTCAAAGTCTTGCCACACTGCAGAAACAGTGCGAAAGCTAGATGCAACCCAGCGAGTGCTTAAAATTCTACCAAATTTAAGAAGTTGAAGTTCTAAAGTCGCTGCACATTCCTGTAGTTCCCTAGCATTCTTAGGTGAAGCATGATAAGTCACATAAAGTTGTCCATGAAACTCTTAAAGCGATTCACTCCTGCCACTGTGTCACTAATAGACAATTCAAGGCGATGGCTACCACAATGCCAGGAAAGAACACCAGGAAACTTGTCTTGCATTAGCCTCAATTCGTGAACACAGTACCTTCTGCCGGAATATTTATAATACATTTTGCTGTCAATAAATCGCAATTTTTTAACACCTTAAAAAAAAGGTGCCGGTACTGTGTACCGTTGCGTACCACCAGAAAAAACGCACTGCCTGTTCCTGTAATAATCCGACGGAGCAAGATCCGGTCTATATGCTTCATGTGACATCAATTCGATGCTCTCAAGTTCCTGGAGTTTTGTCCGTTACCTGTTCCGGTCCATAATAGATGTGGCCGACTTCCTTCGCGAGTGGCACTTCAACAACCAGGAGGAGGTGGCAGCTGGGGTGAAGGAGTTCTTCGCGTCGAAGGACAAGAACTAGTACCGCTGCGGAATCGAAGAACTAGCAGACAGATGGATAAAGACCGTGCAACACGATGGTCTATACTTTAAATGTTAGTCAGCTTTCGTCGTAAAGGTAAGTATGAAGACATAAAGTGATCCAAGTATTGCAAAACTTTAGACTCGCCTTCTGTATCTGCGTAGTTCCGGTATCATTTAAAATCTTGTATGTATACTAAAGGAATTGTACGAAAGCGCAGAATGTACTTGAAGGTATCATGTGAGTAGTGGTGTACCCAGAACCGGGAGGACTTTGCTGGACCCAGAGCGAAATTTCACAGCGGGGTCCTGTGCAAAATTTCATTGTGGGCCCTAGGAAATGCATCTTATGTTTTGATAAAGTTGTTACATGAAAAATGTCGTCCGTAAAGAACACACGCAACAAAACTGTCAAAGCAAAAGGGATTATCTCAAAGAAGTGTTTGTTTCAAGCTGAGAGAGAGAGAGAGAGAGAGAGAGAGAGGGAGAGCGAAATGTCAAAATCTTTGATTTTCTTTCCGAGGAAAGGGAGTTGATATTGCATTGTGATACTTGTAAAAATTTCCTCGCGATACACTGTAAGATAAAAAAGATAGCTTCAACTAAACTGCGTAGCGAATGTTTTTGCGCAGAGAATAACTGGGATTGCTCTAAAATAAATTTGAATAGTTTTTATTTTATTTTTTACCCTGTTACATGTTTTAGTAATTGATTTTTGATGCAAGGTGGAGTAACTGACAAGTCAGTGAGTTCTTTAACTTTTATATGCGCGCATATATGAAAATTGCCTGTTCTTTTAAACTTCCAGTACCGTTTTAAAATTCACTGAATGTTTGACCTCCACATATACCGATGATCCATTACACTCCTTTGTGTTATGTCATGGATTGTTCTGCACCTTAACGCTGCTCCACACCACATTCTACATGTGTTTGAGAGGACCACGCTAATTGGTGGGAATCTGTAGCTCCACTCATATATTTTAGACGCTGACGTCAGTTGTTGGCATCCAAACCTAACAAAAGGGAAATTTGTGTTTTCTTATTGCCGCCATACGTTCCGGCGTCTAGCGAGAGTCTTAGGGAAATCCTGTGTACTGACAGACACTAGTGCTGTTATATAGGCCTACACTGCTAGCCACCCAAAATGCAACACCAAGAAGGAAACATCCCATTGGCCTGAAATTCGCAGCATGCGTTGCCCGCGAGAGGACATGCAAACGATTACCTTGCAGGCCATATGCAAATCATGTGCGTCCGGCACGCCACCGAGAAGCACTATAAGAAGGGTGCACAGAAGGCTGGGTGTAAGTAATTGAAGTGTGTTGTGCTGCCGCACCTGTGCGTGGGAAGCTTCCTGATGCCTCGTCGCAGAATACGGCAGTCATTCCAGCACGTTTCGGAGTTCGACACAGGACAAATAGTGGCTTATCGCGACAGCGGTTTATCGTACCGAGACATCGGCGCCCGTGTGGGACGACATCCAGCCACAGTGAGGTGAGTATGGATTTGGTGGGTGCAGGAGCGACGGACGGACCGACGTGAGCGATTGCAGCAGCCTCGGCGCACCACCGAACGAGAGGACTGGTATGTTGTGCGGCTGGCATTGACGGCTCGCACCGCCACATCGCGAACATTAGCGCAGGAATTAGGGTGTGTTGCGCAACAACCTGTGTCAGCACGTACCGTTCGACGTCGTCTACAGGAGCGGAGACTTGTCGCACGGCGCTCATTGCTCCGATTACCATTGACGTAACACCACCGGCGAGTGCGTCGGCAGTGGACCGTTGAACGCCGCACCTGGACTGCGGAATGGCACGACATTGTCTTCTCCGACGAATCCCGCTTCTTCCTGCAACACCACGATGGTCGGTTCTTCGTGTAGCGGCACCGCGGCGCGAACTAAGGCCAGTCTCTTTGAAATGACTAACGATCACACACGCAAAACACCTAACTGGCGTGTGACAGTGTCTAATGACCGTTTCCGATTTATACAAAAATACAGAATGTAACGTCATGTACAATTGGGAAACGAATTTCCCCGTAGAAATAATTCTTCGTAAATACATGGTAGGCATGTATTTATGAATAATTATTTCTTCGGGGAAATTCGTTTCCCAATTGTATATGATGTACTTTCATCACTGGAATTTGTGACCTACATCCGACCCTGGATGTGAGAAAAGGTCGTGAGGCGCTACGATGGGGCACAGGGATAGCTTAGATTAGTGCAGATCTGAAGGTTCTCAGATATCTATTAGGGGTATGCAGAAGTTTCCGCCGTTTTAAGAAGGCAGATAGGAACAATCAGGAAACCAGTACACATTTATTAAACGAAATAGTGGCTGTTAGCATCAATGTCCTTTTGCCATTTTTTCAGGCAAGAAATGAATGCCCATGTGATAGGACTCGGCTTTTCAGCTGAAGAACGCAGTGACGAAATTTTCCATTTCTGGAACTGTGGAGAACCGCTCGTGGATGGATTTTTTGGATTGGAGGTTTAACGACCACCATGAGCAACTCAATGGGCTATAATAAGCAGTCGCCCGTCCCTAATTTAGGGTCACTGGTTCCACGGAAGGGAGACAGCCAGTGCCGTAAGAGAAACACAGCATCCATGCCTCACCGGGATTCGAATCTGGACCAGTTTTGGACGAATGATCAGAGTCCATCGCTCAGACCACTGCGCCACCGGGGCGGCGAATCGCTGTTGGGCTAGGGTATGTTGCTTAGATCGAAACATATGAAAGTCTGAGGGTTCAATGTCCGAGGAATATGGCGGGTGCGGTAAAACTACCCGATGTAGCTGTTCAAAGGTTGATTTCGCACATAGCAAAACTTTTTCTCATGACTGTTATAAAAAAAAAGAAGACGCACAGGTCGCTGTTTCTTCGTTATCGCAAAGAATAACTTTCAGTTCGGTTCGTTATAGTTTGAAGGATGCGTAGTTGTGACGTACTGTTAGAGATAACGCACACATGTCAAAACGGCAAGTAGCAGTGACAAAGCACCTGTCGGTGTAGCTTAATTGGGAAAGAATTCAACTCCGGAGCTGAAGGATCAGTATTTGAGCTGCTCCACTGACAAATTTGGTTTTTACTAACTAGAAATGGATCTACTCGCAGTTAGGTTCTTCGAAAAATGTGTGATATTCATTCCATACATCATCTGGAATTAGTGAGAATACCTTCTTCTACAGAGAGTTACGTCAAGCGTGGTTAGCGGTTTACTCGAAACCTGTGATTTGGTTCCCCCGCCTTTCTGAAGGAGGGGCGGGGGTATATATGGCCGACTACAGAAATAACGCACATGTCAAGCCGACAAATAGCAGTGATAGGCATTTGTCCGTGTAGAATAATTGGCAAAGCATTCGGCTCCAGAAGAGAAGGGTGTAGGTTCGATCTCCGCCGTCCGCAGATTTGTGTTTTCACAGTGCAAACAACGTACTATACTGTGCAAATTAATTGGGACAAAGTAAAAAATCACTCTTTTTTTCCAAAACTATGCCTTTATATCATTCTATGCCTTGACATACACTGATAAATACCTGTATTAGTATGACGTATGTCCTTCTTTAGCAGAAATGACCTCTTGAATTTGTTTTGGCATTGACTCCACTAATTGAGTGCACATATTTTTGACTTCATAATCGTGGAACCACACTTTTATAGCATTCGTTATCATGCGTTCTTTGGTTGTACAATCCATTTTACCTAAACGTCTCTTCAAAATATTCCACAAGTTTTCTATAGGATTTAAATCTGGTGAATTTCCAGGCCAATCAAGCAAATGAATTTGATTTTCCATCATGAAATTCTTGACCAATTTCGAATTGTGACATGGGGCCAAGTCATGTTGAAATGTCCCGTCAAAAGTTTGCAAGAATGGAATAATCCTACGTTGTAATACTGTATTTCTACGTACTTGGCTGAATTCATCATACCTTGAACAGGAACTAAGTAAGCTTCCAGTGCCATTTGATGTAAAAAAACCCCAAAACATCTGTTGCAGAGGGGGTTTTACAGTTTGTTTGACATGCTCAGGTCTTAAGAGTTCACAGTTGCTTCGTCTAACGACATTTGCTTGGTAACCCTACACAAATAAATGAGTTTCATTACTGAAAATTACCTTTTTCCAGTCGTCAGCAGTCCATGATTTATATTTTTTGGCCCATGCTAAACGTTTTATCTTCATTTTCGCATTGAAATATTGTTTTTTCGTTGGTCTTCTTGCCTTCCGGCCAACTTCCAGAAGCCTGGCGTACAGTTGAATCACTAACATCACAACTACTAGCCAGTAAATCTCTTTGAAGGTCGGTGCTTGTTTTTTTATTCACTTTACTATTTCTGATTAGATATTTATCGGTTCGTGGAGTTGTTTTTCGTTTTCTTCCACATTTACCTCTCCTTTTTGAAGACGATGATCCAGATGCATTGTATCGCGTAAGCAGTCTTGATACACTTGTTTTGCGTACATCAACTGCAGAAGCGATATCTCTCACACTCATAGAAGTGTGATCCTTCAGAGCAATTATGTTTGCACGCTTCCTTGGGGAAATATCCATTTTTCAATACACGAAAGCAACACGTACTCACAGAGAGCAAAAACTAATCACACACGAAAGCTCACAACTGAAGGTGAAGTGCCTATTTATTGTTTAAAACCGGTCAAACCACATTCTTACTATCAAGTTCTAACAGTCACACCTCCTCACAGCTGATAAAACCGACTTACGTGGGTTTCCGACATCAACTGGCGATCACATTACAATTCTGAGAATAAAATAGCTTGTTCCAATTAATTTGCACGGTATAGTACCTTAAATCAGTGTAAAATGATTAGAAGAGAGTATTTATTCACGTGCAAAATTTGCCAATGATAAAACTACATGACTTCAGATATTTTGACAAAAGGACTAACTGCTAATAAGCATAAAAAGTGTTGCGAATTATTGTAACTTACTATTGTTTAATTTAGCATGAAAGTGTTATTAATTCAATAGTGCTGAGTAATATTTATGAGGGAGAAAACTCACAAAATGTTTGTATATATTGAAAATAAGAATTGTAGGGGATTGTAGGAAATCAATCCTTATTTTGCTATTTAATCTCATGTAAAGACGTAATTGTTCATGTGTTATTATGTTTCTTAATTCAAGTCAAGTGAGATGTGTATATATCACGTCACGCATTGTTCACGTGACAAGCACTATTGAATGTAGGTGCTGTAACGGCAAAATGTATCATCAGAGTTGTTCTTTCCTTCGTGGCGTAAGGTTGAAGTCAGCAGTCATAGCCGTGTTCTGTTATTGTTTTTAAATGTTTACAAGTTCTTATGATTTTATAACGATAATAAATGATAGATTTAAATCACTCAATCATGTCTTTAGTTGGCGATAATTTCGCTGTGCAATATGTAGCATTTACAATGCTCCATTGATTCTCCCACAAATTTCATCCAGTTTTTATGAATTAACACTCCGAAAATGATTTCCACATGAGGACTGTATGTCGCGTGGGGAAGCAATTCCCATACATGCTTTCCAGAATGTCTTACTGTACGGACAACATGCAGATTCGCGTTGTCGTGCAAAATGATAGCACCAGCCAGTTTCGAGCATGTCAGGCCGTCTTTGGCTAATTGGGATCAAATCATTTTGCAGAAACCTTTTGTAGGCGTGATAAACTGCAGGCGTGATGGTCTGGGGACCGACCCATCGCGTAGTTCAGCCGAAATTCCCTCGCAGTGATCCAAGGGACGTTGACAACCCAGCGCTACGTACAGCAGATCCTGAGGCCCCATGTGCTGCCTTTCCTGGCGGCGCAGCCCGAACATTTTCCAACAAGATAACGCCCTTCCGCACACGGCTCGGGTTTCCCCAAGGACTGTCTACGTCATGCCTTGATGCTTCCGTGGCCTGACAGATCGCCTGATCTCTTGCCCATGGAGCACGTGTGTGTCCAGATGGGACGCTAGCTTTCTCCATGTCCCAGTGTTCGGGATTTAAAGCGTTCGTTGCAAGAATTGAGGGCTAATCTGTTCCAGGATAACATACGGCGTCTCTCTGACTCAATGCCGGACCGTATCACCGCATGTATCCGAGCACGAGGCTGTCCGATGCGGTACTAACACTGACCGGAATGTGTCCGCGGGAAATCGTCCTGCTGCTGTGATATTGTAATCACTTCTGTCCTTGGTATGTACCATCTCACTACTAAAATCTCATTTCAATCCGACGCCTCCTTCTTGGTGCGCGGATTTTTATGGGTGTAGTTTCATTCAGTTTGTCGAGTGAGTGTGAATCAGTAGCGAATGGAGACATGATGCAATTTTTTGCGATAAGTTCCACGGATGTTAGATGAAAACCATTGGTCTACCTTAAATTAATACTACACGAAATTATTTGCGGAGCACCGTAAAATACAGTGTAGTATAAATTGGGGAGTCGCATATCTAGCTTTGGTTGCGCATTTACCGGGCAGCGCTTGACTGAGGCGTAGCACAAGGGAGTGTGACTACATTATCATGCACGTCTAAACTTCCATAAAATTTATAAATTAATGCTTCCCTATATGTTCTCAGGATTCCTGTACACGGAATTTAGAAGCGTGTAAGAGAACCCGGGCGGCATTTAGTGTAGTTTCCTGTGCCTGATTCCACTACCCAGATAAAGCTATATAAAGGGCTCTTTAATCTGACGGAGCAGTGTTAATTCTTCCCAAAGCACAAATAGTTAACTTTTCTCCACTCAGCTACATGGGTGAGCAGAGTTCGAAAGTCGATGGCAAAGCCGATAGCGTGTAATTACCTTTTAATGATCCAAAGCCGAACAACGATAAAGAAGAGATACACACACACACTTACAGCGGAGGTAGGAAAGGGAAGTACGTATCGCTAAACACCTTATCTTTATGATGACTTGGTCGCATTGCTTCGGCTCTTTTTATCTGGCCATTCACGCAGTTAAATGGATCATTATTGCAGAAATCGTTACCCGAGCTGCGCTGGAAATTTGATTAACACAATGCCTCCTGTTTGACGAAAAATACTCAAGATAATACACGTGCTGCCGCAGCTGTAGATAGACTTCCTACTCAGGGATAGTTTACCGGGACGTTTTGTGTGAGAGAATATTTAATTTCATAACTACATGGGGCTTATTTATGCACACTTGGAGTTAATTTCTAGTTGATAATTAATCCAGCGTCCCTCATTTATGACACAATTACTCTACATATTCCGCGATTAACGCGTTTAATTTTCTGCAGAACTACCTTGCTTGATTAAGGTCAAGTATTCTGATTAATTCATTCATTCATTTTGTCAGCAAAACATTGAAGGTGGAACAGTGGTCTAAGCGATGGCTTCTGATCATTCGTCCGAAAGGGGGCCGGGTTCAAATCCCGGTGAAGCATGGATGTTGTGTTTGTTTTACGGCACTGGCTCTCTCCCTTCCCTGGAACCAGTGGCCCTATATTAATGACGGGCGACTTCTTATAGCCCATTGCGTTGCTCACGGAGGTCTTTAAACCTCCAATCAAAAAACAAAAAACAAAAACAAAAACAAAACAACAACATTGAAACTACAAAATGACAGCTCAGTATCTTCAAACAAGGATGTGCACGTGTAAATGAATCCGACGCCCCAGTGGCGCCGTGGCCTAAGTGCTGGCTTATCGCCATTCGTCCGAGACGCGTCCAGGTTTGAATCCCGTCGGGCATGGATGTTGTCTGTCTGACGGCACTGGCTCACTCTCTTCTCCGGAACCAGTAACCCCCTAAATCACGGACGGGTGACTGCTTGTATCCGATTGAGTTGCTCACGGTGGTCGTTAAATCTCCAACCACAAAAAAAACAAAAAAAAAACAACAAAAATAAAAAACCAAGTAAGTAAAATCATGCAATGCATTGATTATGATAGGCTTTCTAACATACCAGAAATCATTACTCAAGTTATGAGGATAATGGCTGTAGGATAAATCTCGCTCCTATGACCTAACCTTTGACGCCATTTCGATGATATACAATACAAACAGTAGAGTATACTTCCGGAAGAACATGATAAAGTTTTGTAGCAATCAAAGCATTTTTACGTAAGTTATAACGCATACGGGCGATGGAATGAATCCCGATTCTGTGTCCTGACCTTTGACCCCACTTCTCCCGTTTTCAATAGGTTCGTCTCCAGGTGGTTCCCTACCACATACTAAAATTTCATTGAAATCGAACCATATTTACGCAAGTTATGACGCATAAGGGCAGTGGAATGGATCCTACTCCTATGTCGTGACCTTTGACCCATTTCGTCCATTTTCAATAGGGTTCGTCCCCAGATGGTTTCCTACCACATACTAAAATTTCATCGAAATCGAACCATTTTTACGCGATTTATCGTGCGGACGGACAAAGCTGGAGCATATACGCTTCTTCAAACTACGGTTGGAAAGCGTAAAAAAAGGATTCCAATCAACTTACTCATGCCAGCGATCTTTTTTTAATCAGGTAAGACATGCGTGTGGGGGATTAGTACACAGCTGACGGTCCCAATTGGTCATTCAACCTAAGGGTTCTAGAACAAACCCAATGAGTTGGGATCTTTTCGCCAATGTCACACAGAACTAGCTGGCTAGCACCTCTCCAAGATTCACAGAGGCCCTTGTTTCCGTTCTGTGTGCCATTGTTCCCACGGAGCGCCCCGAAGAAGCAAACTCATCTCTCCCTAAGATCGTCCGCTTTTACTCTCTACCAACAGTGCAGCGTCATGTTGGCAGAGAGCAAAAGTGAGTGGTAGAGTATGTTGTCCCGGATGTACGAAGTATGCATGAAATTCAAACTGAATATAAATAAGGGAAAAACCAAAGCTATGATTTCTGAGAGAGTAACTGTTAGCACTGAATGTAATATAAGTCTAAATGGCACAGTGATTGCCCAGGTGAATGAGTTTGTGTATTTAGGAAGCATGTTTAACAGAGAGAACAAATTGAATGGTGAAATTAGTAGGCGAGAGAATTCTTCATTGAAAATCAGCTGCTTTGGGAGGTTTTCACAAGAATGATGGATTCTAAAGAGAGTCCCGCACGGCTGTGTATGAAAGTGTAATTGTTTTACTCTGATGTATGGCAGTGAAACCTGGGTACTGTGTGTGCTGGAGAAATACTTTACTTTTGGGGGGTTTGTGGCAAGCAAGTTCTGATCATGTGAGGAATGAAGATGTGTTGCAGTTGTGTAGTGTGAAGAAAAATGTCGTTAGCAAGGTGGAGACTTATATGCTTCTGTGGTTTGGTCATGATGAAAGAATGAGTGGTGAGATGCTAACTAAGAATATTTTTTAGCCCAAAGTGGCAGGAAGGAAAGGCAGAGGAGGGCCAAGGAAGTCATGGGAGGATCATGTTCAGGAGTGTCTGCGTGTTAAAAAGATTATGAGTATGAAGTATAGAAGGTCTTGTGTACGCCGAGGGATAGATGTCAATGAAGCCCGAGTTGTGTGTCAAGATCGCTGTAAATGGTGAAGTTTGATACGGCAACAGTAAGTAAATAATCAGTTAAAAATTTATCTGGTAGCTTGTATTTCTTTGTAGAGATAACCTCTGAGTTTCAGAGAACAGCTTAGTGATATGTATGTAGAAAGAGGTTTTGTTAATTCACGAAACAAATCACGAAAAGTGGCTCGTAAATTCCAGAAAAGTTTTTACAGTGTGAATACAATCCTTATAATAGGGTTATACTTCCAGCTTCGAATTTTTGTAACCCTGTAACTTATACTCTATATTCACTTTCCTTTTGATTTTACTATCTCTGGTTATTTTATTTTACTATGTAAATTATCTTCCTACTGAATGAAATATTATTTCACCCGCTGAATGAGATCTGGCAATGAGTGTAAGTCATGACGTGGTGGTAGCTAGTATATAGGCGCGTTCATCGAGACTTAGGAGAGCGTGTGTGTTGTTATGAGGTGAGCTTGTGTGTTGTTATGAGGTGAGCGTGTGTGTTGTTATGAGGAGAGCTTGTGGTCGTTAAGAGAGAGCGTGTACAATAAGAGGAAAGATTATTCATTATTGTGTACAAGAGTTATGAGTGCCTTAGTTGACCAAGAGTCGTTCAAATAAAGAAGTTTTCAGTAAGTTCAGTCTTTCTCAATTCATAGTTTTTGTCAGACCTCTGTCTGGCTGTTAGGTTAATAACACTTATTTGATTCCTATAAATAACCAGCGTTGAGACTTTGTTTTAAGTTCGTAATTAACTAGTAACAACACCCTTTTGAATTCATTATTTTGAAGCTTAGTACAAGTATATCATTAGCTAGCTGGTAGAAAGAGAATCATTCATAATAATTAGCTTAGCGGAAAGTAAATAAAGCTAATTCATTATAACCCTCCGTGGTCTTGGGTTCGTTAACCCAAGAAATCTTAGAGTATATTTTCATTATATCCATGATTACAATCCTTATAATAGAGTTCTTTTGTACTTCCGCCTTTGAATTTTATTTTTGTCCCATCCCAACTACCGTATGTTTGAAGGTTTCGATTTGCCGTCTCTGTGGCCATGTACTCAGAGCCATCGTTTCCAGCTAGACGTCGCAGTTTGACTCGGATTCGAGTCCCAGATGAAGCACGGGTTTTGTGTTTGTCTAACGCCAGCCGATCTGGCTTTCTGGAACCGTTCCTAAATTATGGTGCTCGATAAAAATCGAAGTAAAAATAAAAATAAAAAAGTTTGATTAAATACAAAAAAGCAGCAAACTTACTCACTACAAATTTAGATCTGCAATTCAGTGCAAATTTTACCGTAAATGCTCAGTAACAGCAAAGCTTCTACGTTACGTGTTTATATCGATTGAAGCATAAACCACTAAAATAAGCACTTTTTTCGTATCTCGTAAAAACGCACTTTAGTGTAGCTCCTGTGCCTTTTAAAGCGCCATTGTCGTTTCAAAGTTGCGAGCAATTCCGAGGTAACTTTGATCTAAAAATTTTACCTCTTAAAAATATACCATTATGTGTGTTTGGGGAACAACACTTTAGGAGAAAAGATATCAAAACTGCGACTTGGCATTAAGGATAAGTAAATTTCCGAGATTTGCCCAGTCAAGGCAAGCTCATCGGAGAAGCTAAGAAAGCCATTTTTATCTAATGCTCAGCTTTTTTCTCGGTAGATGAAACCACATAAAAAAGACTTCGCCTAACACTTGTACCCTGTTGTCATTTTCCTTTATCAAATTAAATTGTTAGCTGTTCCATTTTCTTACAGCCTGCTCTTGCCGTCGAAGCATCGTGCTAGTTTTATGACACTCGCATCGAGATGCTTCTTAAACAACGACAGCAGACATTGCATTTCCCGTACTTTCTGGCACTCTCACAAGCTCTCTCTCGGATATTTTATTACCTGCTTTCGGAATGTTCAATACTCTCCGCAATGGTTTCAGTTGTTTGTGCGATATTTTTCTCGAGAAATTGTCGGTAGCTTTGCCGTTTCTGTGTCAGCATATTTTCCGAAAGAATGTGTGTTACTTCCGGGACTCGGGCAAAAGACTTCATCCACCGTTTTACTTAAAATTCTTTTCTTTGAGTTCTAGTGAATTATTTTTTTTTCTTCTTTTCGTTCCGAGAGTTATTTGTAATATCTTTTGCTTCCTATCATCCCTTTATTCCCAGGTAGCTTATATTTTATTTTTGGCAGATGGCCAAAGGATACATGATTTTGTTAGTTTCCGTGCGCCGGCCTCCCCTTTAATGCGTTATTAGGCTCAGAGGAAAATATTTCTCTTGAAGCTCGATGTGAAATATTCGCGAATGTTTGAAAGAAAGCAAAAAAAAAAAAAAAAAAAAAGCCAACCCCGCTTTTTCTTAAACCGTATTTCTTCCAAAACTCGCACTCAAGTATTTCCATCGGAAATGTTCCATTGTTGCTATTTTTTTAATGGAAGTTCTAGAAATGTTTTAGAGGAGGAATGAAATTTATGAGATGTAGGTAGAATACACAAGAAATGTTTGACCAGTGACGCCTCTACGTCATATCACGTTGTAAAGTTTGATTTATTGCTTACATCATGATCGACGTTAGATATACTTACCATACATGCTCGTGTATAAGCTCGAAGTTTTTGGAAGAAATTCTCTTATTAAAAAGCAGGGTAGGCTTCTGGAGAGCCAGTGAAAAATATAAATAATGAAACAATTTTGAACCCAGCGTACCATTTCGCGAAATGATCCATCCGCGTTTTAGTAGGAATAGTTGTCACTAATACCATAAGGGCAAAAACTAGTCCCCTTTTGGAGTGAAATCCAGAACGTTTTTCCTCCGAAAAAGGAAATACCGTATTTTTCCGTGTATAAGACGTATAACGAAGTAAATTTCTCCGTCATTTTTAGTCTACGCCGGGATTCGAACCCGAGGCCGCTTATTCCGGAACAAGTCGCTCTACCAACTGAGCTACGCAGACATTTGTTCTGATTGCTATGTGCCTTTATGTGGTGTGCGTCCTGCTGGCAGGTACGTCACATCTCCCCCCCCGAAAGAGGGCCGGGGGCATGGCCCACGGGTCAGCCGTGACCATGAATCGTTGCAGGCAGTCATCCACTGTAGAACGTGCACTTGAGAACTCCCAGTCAATCTGCTGTGTGGAATGCAACATCACACATTTTTTTATTTTTCGAAGCGCTGGAGAAGGGATTCTCTGATTTTTCCTGTCTCGCGGTGTGGAAATAACATCACACCAATGCGAGATTTTGAACGGCCGGGTCATCCGGATAGTTCGGGCGCCATTATAACGAAGTAAATTTCTCCGTCATTTTTGGTCTACGCCGGGATTCGAACCCGAGGCCGCTTATTCCGGAACAAGTTGCTCTACCAACTGAGCTACGCAGACATTTGTTCTGATTGCTATGTGCCTTTATGTCGCGTGCGTCCTGCTGGCAGGTACGTCACAGACGATCCCTACTTTTTCGAACCGAAAATTAAGAAATCAATATTTTTATTACAAAAAAGGACAAATGTGATATTTTTTAGAAATTTGGTAATATCATTGAAGTACATTTAGAAATTAGGTAATACACTGATGTTCAAAATTAAAAGAATTTGCACATTTTGTCGAATTTCTGAAAAACGAATGGACACATTTTAATGAAATTTGGTATGGATACACAGTTATCATCATCATCATTGTCAACCATTATCTATCCACTGCTGTACGATACTTTCGAAATTCATCCACCCATCTCCCATGTGGTCTTCTTCTGGGTCTTTTCCTGTCCCTTGGAATCCAATCTAAAATTTCGACTGTCCATCGATGGTCTGTTCTTCTGGCAGTATGTCCAGCCCATTGCCATTTCAGGGATTTTACTCTGATCATGATGTCTTCCACTCTTGTCATTTTCCTGATTCACGAGTTTCTCTTCTTATCTCTCCTGTTTACACCAAGCATGCACCTCTCCATGCTTTTTTGAGTTGTCTGCAGCCTTTGTATGTCTCTTTTAGTTAAGGTCCACTTTTCTGCACCATATGTAAGCACTGGAAGGATGCATTGATCAAACACTTTTCTTTTAAGACATAATGGCATATTGCTCTTGAAAATTATGCTGTTTCTGCCAAAAGCTCTCCAGGCAAGTTGTATACGCCGATTAATTTCTTCATCAATGTGACCCTCACTTGATATCTGCTGTCCAAGATAAACGTATATACCTGTTATCTCCAGCTTTTCTCCATCAATCGATAAATCCTCATTTCCTGCAAAAGCATTGTACATCACTTTTGTCTTCTGAAAGTTCACTTTTAATCCTACTTCTTTACTCTTGTTAGCAAGTTCCTGGATCATACTATGCAGCTATGATGGGGTAGTTGTAAAAATGACAACGTCATCAGAAAAACGAAGGTGAGTTAGATAATCTCCATTAATCTTTATCCCTTTGTTTTCCAGTTCAGTGATTGAAAATGTGGCGTTAAAGAGCTTGGGAGATATGGCGTCACCTTGTTTCACTCCCTTTTCAACTTTTTTATGTGCTGTATTCTCAAACAGCTGAATCTTTGCACTTGCATGTTCATAGATGTTATTAATAATATTAATGTATGCATCTTCAATACCACAGGATTTCAAAGCCATTGTAACTGCTGATGGTTTCACTGAATCAAAGGCCTTTCCATAATCGATTCATATTCCCTAGCTCTTTCAATTAGTTATTTCAGTACGTGGATATGATCTATTGTGCTGTAGCCATTCCTGAATCCAGCTTGTTCTCTCGGTTGAGCCATTTCCAGTGTCACCTTTAAGCGGTGTGAAAGAACTTTAGTGAAGATCTTATAAACCACTGATAGGAGGCTGATAGGTCTGTAGTTCCTGAGATCCTCAATGTCACCTTTTTTATGTAGTAAGATCATTGTAGCGTTGTTCCAATCCTCAGGAATCTTCCCTTCATTAAGGCATCGAGTGAAAATTTGGGCGAGTACTGTTTCGATTTCTCCACTTGCTTCTTGTATGATGTCTGCAGTAATTCCATCTTCTCCTGGAGCTTTTCCCCGCTTCATGTTCTTGATTGCATGCGCAACTTCTGCTGGGAGGACTGGAAGAACTCTGGTACTGGTACCTTTCATGATGTCTGGAGTACATGTATCATCAATTTCATATAATTTGGAGTAAAAATCTTTCACTCTTGTCAAAATTTTGCCTCTATTTCTTGTTACAGAACCATCTTCTTTTCTCAGTGCCATAATCTGTTTTCTTCCCTTACTGAGATGTCCCTTTGCTATCTTTAGGCTTTGGTACACTGTTAAAAATTTTGTGGTAGGTTGCACCAAAAAGTGGTGCTGCACCATTTTCCGAGAAGAGATAAACCATTGCGTGGTGCAAACAAAACCCAGCAACATGGTAAAATCTTGCACAATAACCTAATACAAAATTGCACCATGTAGCTGGGGTTTGTTTTGCACCACACAATGTGTATCTTTCTTCAGAAGGTGGTACAGCTGATATGCGTAGCACCATTTTTTGGTGAAACCTATCACAAAATTTTTAACAGTGTAGTAAAGGGACATCTCAGTAAGAGAAGAAAACAGATTATGCTTGTTCTCTCAGTTGTATATAAGAGCAAAAATTTTAACATACAACAGTCATGGTACGCACTCATGATCATCAGCAAGGCTCATCAGCGCAGGAATATCAAAAATCCACGTTGCAAGATCGAACATAAAATGACTTTAATTTGGGGTATTGTCCCTTCTACAGTCATACAGCTATCACAGCGCGACGTCATACTGGAGACGGTCTTACTCCTGCAGCAACGCAGTTTTCAGCTCCTGGATGGCTCTCGGAGGGTAATGGCGAGCTCCAATTGCCCTCCTAAGAGCGTCCCAGACATGTTCGATAGGGTTTAGGTCTGGCGATCTGGCTGGCCAATCCATCCGGCGAATATCCTCACTTTCAAGATAATCATCGACCAGGTGAGCCCTACGTGGACGAGCGTTGTCGTCCATAAAAAGGAGCCGAAGGTCAACCGCGCCCCTGAAAAGTCAAACATAGGGCTGTAAGATCTTATCCCTATACCTCTCAGCAGTCAGGGAGCCTCTGTCAAACACATGGAGAGGTGTGCGGCAGTCCAATAGGATGCCTGCCCATACCATGACACCTCCGCTGTCATAGCGGTCCCTTTCTCGGATTTTGGCGGAAAGGTATCAGGTCCAAGGTTCTCTCCAGATGAAGGTACGTCGAGAATCTGTGTCCAGGCTGAATCGCGACTCGTCTGTGAAGAGAATGTTACCCCACTGAAGTCTGGTCCAATGCTGATGTTGTCTGCACCATGCTAAACACGCTCTCTTGTGTGCTGAAGTGAGCGGGACGCAGACAGTGGGTCTTATGACAAAAAGCGCCCTCTCATGAAGCCTTCGGGAAACAGTAACCCTTGAAACTCGGGTTCCAGTAGCGGCATGCAGCTCACGAGATAGCTGTGCAGCTGTAGCAGTTCTGTAGCACCTCACTGAAAGTGCCAAATGACGATCTTCATTGGCCATCGTGGTTCTTGGTCGACCTTGACCAGGCCTTCTCGATATGGATCCGGTGTCCTTAAACTATTTCCACAAATTGCAGACGACACTGGGCGTTACATTGAGCTTTGTAGCAACCTGCACTTGCGATTGCCCTGCCTCCAATCTACCGACGATTCTCCACCACATTCCGTCATCAATACGTTCATGGCAACTCATTTTACCTGATTGCCTATGAAATTGAACCAACTCTTGCAAGAAACACAACGTATGTCGCCGACGAATACGAACGAACTAATCGCGGAAAAAGCCACGTGTGATTTTTATGCCCTCCGCTGTCACAGCTCCGCCCTGACGCACGTGTACGCCTACGTATTCGACACTGTAAAATTTGCATTCTTATTCGACGGCATAATTTGTGCCTTTGGTACCGTGCTTTTTGCGACAATCGACAAAATGTGCAAATTCTCTTAATTTTGAACATCAGTGTATTTTTAAGATAGAAACTACGAAATTACGCATCACCTTCTTCAGAACTATTAGTTCCAGACATATCACTGTTTTTCAGCCTCAACTGCATCACTGCTGTCGTCTGAGTCACTGTCTATATACACTGAAGAGCAACTGAATTAGAGTTACCTATCTAGTAACGTGTAGCACCACCTTTCGTCCTGATGACGGCGACGATTCGTCTCTGTATGGACTCGACAAGACACCGGAAGCGTTGGGAAGCCATACGGATCCACGAGCATTGAACACGCTCCCACAGTTCACGAAGATTTGTTGGAGGGGGATCATAGCCTCGAACATCTCTCTCGATGGCATCCCAGATGTGCTCGATGGGATTGAGGTCAGGTGACCTAGCTGGCTAAGGAAGCGAGGTTACGTCGGTGGAGTGTTCATCCAACCATTCGGATACAATTTGGGAGCGATGGCACGGTGAATTGTCTTGTTGCAGGATGAGATCCCCAGTGGGATGTTGAAGACGCAGAAGCGGGAGCAAATGATCGTCCAGGATATCTGGGTAACGTTGACCTGTGAGGGACGATGTCACACGTACCAGGGGTCCCATTTCAGTCCACGTAAACAGTCCCCAGACGAGAATGCCACCCCCACCAGCTTGAAGAGTACTCTGCTGGCAAAAAGGATCCATCGCTTCATGTGGTTTGCGCCGTACTCGCATCCTGTCATTCACATGTACCAACGTGAATCTCGACTCATCAGTCCAGGCAACATTTTCCCACATGTCTAGGGTCCAGTGACGATGTTCCTGCGTCCATGCGAATCTTTGCACCCTGTGATGTGCGGTAAGCAGCGGTACCCTCGTGAGACGATGATTTCTGTACCCCATAGCGAGGAAATGGTTCTGGATGGTGTGGCTGCTTACACGTTTTTGTGCACCACCGTTAAATTACCGAGGGATTTTTTGCGCTGTGGGCCGTCTATTCGCTGTTACAATTCGAGCTAGCCGACGATGACCCCGCTCATCCACACGCTGTTGTTCACGGCAATTGACCCTTGCAGGGATGGTTTTACCGGATTCGATGTACTCACGGTGCACCCGTGACACAGTGGCTCGTGAAAATCCCAGTGCCTGCACTACTTCCGAGATGGAGTGACCCATTCGTCGGGCCCCGACGATTTGCCCACGATCAAATGCGCTTAGATCCTTCGTCTGACCCATACTACGCCCTACTTTTACTGATTCCCGTCGCATCACTCCTTATATTGGCGGATCGCTGCATACGTCATGTCGTTCCCGTTTACAGAGCCACCCACAGCGCCACATTTGCATAAAGCTAGCAGTCTCTAATTCAATTTCTCTTCAGTGTAAATTAGATCATCCTCAGTTCTATCCATGGCACTGCTGATTCCACATTCCTTGAATTACTTCCCAACCCTTCTTGCTTGATTCCATTCCATGAGTTTAGGACCCAGTTGCAGACCTTAGTAATATTTGGTTTTACCACTCTCCCAGTCGGTGTCAAGTTATTACTTGCTTTTTGCATCCATTTATTCCATTCCTCTTTCATCAGGGCTTGTTGATGGAAACATCAAGAAGCTGTACCTGACCTGTAAGTCCACCAGGAATAATTGCTTTTAAGTCGTAGTGGGGAGAGAGGATAAGAGGTACTAGCAATTTCGCAGCGGTAACTGAAGGGTTTTTTTAACCGGTTACCCCCGTGTATAAGACGACCCCCAATTTTTGGTCCAAAAAGTTTGGAAAAAGATATCGTCTTATACACGGAAAAATACGGTAATCCCATCTTTACTTCCCAGAGGGGACTTTCAGCATGTCACCCCACCTCTGGGGAGGGGCGTAACGTATGAACCGCCGATCTCCCGTGTTTTCACAAAAAGCGCGGGCATCTATCGTTGAGACGCCCAGGCTTGCTACTACACGCGGTGTTGTTAGGTAAGTGCAAAACTCGTGCTCTTTTCAAACACTGCTGTATATGTCATGTCTCTTTTCTAAACTGCTGTATATGTCAAAACTGCTGTAAAGCCATGAATGGCGCAGATCATTTGGTTTATGACTTTTCTATGCCAATTCCCCATTCTCCCGGCTCCCTTTCTCTCTCTTTCTGTTTGAGTTTAATCTTTGGTTTCTTTCTTCTTGACGGGATAACCCGTGGCAGCATACATAATGGAAACTTTCGAGTTCCACTAAACATGCTACTGAAGGTTTTGTAATTTGTATTTCTCATGAGTCCTTTCTCGAAATTTAGATAGGTAAACGTTTTCTTTTCTTCAGGATGATATCATTAACATTATCAAGGCTAAATATTGCATTTACCTATTCAGATTAATTCTTCCGGTAGCGATAAAGCCATCTGATCATTAAAAATGAACGTCTTTTTTACGCTTTCGAACCGTAGGTTGAAGAAGCGTATATGCTCCAGCTTTGTCTGTCTGTCTGTCCGTCCGTCCGCACGATAACTCGCGTAAAAATGGTTCGATTCCGATGTTAGTATGTAGAGGACCACCTGGAAACAAATCTTATTTAAAATCGGCGAAATGGGGTCAAAGGTGAGGACATAGGAGCGGTATCCATTCCACGTCGTAACGCGTAAAAATGGTTCGATTTTGATGAAATTTTAGTATGTGGTAGGGGACCACCTGGGGACGAATCCTATTGAAAATGGGAAAAATGAGGTCAAAAGTCAGGACATAGAAATGGGATCCATTCCATTGCCCTTATGCGTCATAACGTGTGTAAAAATACTTCGATTGGGACAAAACTTTTTCATGTTCCGGAGGTATAAACCGGTCCTGTTCAATATCATCAAAATGGGGTCAAAGGTCAGGGCACAGAGGCGAGATTTATTCCGTATCCATTATTCTCATAACTTGAATAAAAATGCTTCTATTGCGACAATTATTTAGTATGTTGCTCTCGAGGAATACTGAACCGGTTCTGTTGAATATCATCGAAATGGGGTCAAAGGTCAGGACACAGGAACGAAATTTTTTTTACGGCCATTATCCTCTTAACTTGAGTAATAACTTGAGTAATGATTTCTGATACGTTGGAAAGCGCATCATAATCAATTCATTGCATGATTTTACTAACTTTTTTTATTTCAAGTGAAGTTATAGTAATTTTACTTTTGCGATTTTGTATGCTTACTGATTTTAAGTGAATCCCATTTAATTTTATCACCACGTTTTCTATGTAATATTCTTTTGTAAGATATGTTTCCGATTACTCTTTTATGTTCAATTAGACGAGTTTACAGTTTACGACCTACCTCTCCAATGTTAGAACATCTACAGCAGCATTTTACAAGCGTGTTGCTACAGCTCCTTAAATAAAGAAGGTATCGTTTTCGAGTAGTTTAACATGCGGGCAGAAATTTTCATTGCATTATGAAGACGTAGTGCAAGTCTTATGTTGAATTATTTGTTAATTACGCACTTAGACGAAAAATCGACGCACCTGAAAACAAGCACCCTATCGTAATCAAAACTGACACGTGCATTGTGCAGGAAGAGATAAAGATGTGATAACATAACATAACAGTAAAGCTCTTTATTTCAGAAAACTCGTAGGATCAGTATTACAGAATTTGGCTGCGCTGCATGCAGACATACGGCGTGATATGGAGCCAAAGAAAACTCTCATGTTGTCTTGTGATAGATTGTGCCAAAAATACTGTAATTCCTGCAGAAGATCAGAGATATTCAATGGTAATAGCAGGTGACGTTCTAGTACGTTCCCTAATGCTCTGTAGGAGAAAAATCAGCGGACTTGGCTGACCAAGGAAGGATTTCAACTCTACGGTTACACTCCTGTGAGAGGCGAGACCTGTATGGCTGGGCTTTACCCTGCTTGTAAATAGCCTCCGGAAGACGTGACATGAAAGGCAAGACGACGATCGCAGGAACTTTGGAGCGCATCGCTGTCCTGTTACTTCCCTGTTACCACAACTAAGGCATCCAACTGTCATAGGAATGGCTCCTCACACGATAAAAACTGCTAGTAGTGGCAGCATGCCAGTCAACAACAGGGTCTGTATGTGAGCGCTGCCCAGTCCTCCTCCTCCACATTCGAATGAGGTGGTGATCCACTCCAAGAAGGAAGCGGGATTCGTCTCTGAAAACGATGCGACACCAGTTGGAGCCAGACCATGATTCCTGGTCACGGCACCATTCCAGATGCAGCCGCCGATGTAAGGTGGTTAATGGAAGACGTAATAATGAGTAATAAGAATAGAGTCCTGCCTCTGCAGACTGTCACGCAGTGGTGAGCGAGGACACAGGATGCTGCCTAGAGGTTAAATCTCGCTGGATGGAAAACAGAGAAGCCATCGGAGCAGTTCGGGATTGTTAGACTGTAAGGCAATCCTGTCTCCCAATTGTCCGCCTGATCAGTCCAGAGCCTCCTCAACGAGTCACGTGCCAAAGGCGTCTAATTAGCTGCTGTATGATTACGGCTTAGATGGTCAGCCCTCGTCGACACAACCTGCCTACTTCTCCATTCCCACGATACACCACCTCTTAAATGCTCTCAGTCGGACGTAGTACTTTTTATGGAATCGTCGAGGCGTGATTATAGGCAACTGAGGTAATCGCACCCGACAACTCGGCCAGAATGTTCACATCGACCGTCCGACAGCCGTTACCTAGGCCACCTGGGACCCCATCCTGCCATGGATGGGGTCCCAGGATATTTCACTGCAGGTATGAACTCTCCAACCACTGAATTTCACCGGTGCGTCTGGTGGGCATGTTAAGCCGTCGTACCCCGGGTACTTGTTCTTGCTGCGTTGTCGGGTGCGATCACTTCAGTTGCCTATAAGCAAGGGTGTCTTCCTCCCCTTTCTACCTTGCTTCTCTGTGACGTTCCTGTCGGGCACTCTAGCTCAAATTCTACTTCTAAATATTGTTTAAAACCTATGGTCAGACACTCCCTTCCAAAAATCCTCTGCATAAATATCAAAACTCTCATTGGCGATGAAACATTAATCTTTTGCACGTCTGCCCAAGGAATATTTGCATACCGGCTTTCACGGTTCGCTGGTGTTTTTATGATGGTGCGACCAATTTTTTAAGAGTGCGTTTGGACGGATTCAAATAAACTTTTATGGTAGATAACATTTTTAGGTGTGGACTTTACTTTAATTTGATAGATGTCCCTTTTTGTTAATTTTATTTAAATATTTCTAGGTTATATAATAATAAAATATGTGTTATTTCTTTCTACAAGCAAAATTTTAAGGTTAAAGTTTTGAAAAATTAAAATCAATAGGTCGAAAGACAGACGTAAGTGATTGGTAAAAACGTGTCTTAGAATTTGGCCAGTCAAAAGGACACAGCATCAAAGAAATTGCTGAATCTGCAGGTATTAGCAAAAGAACAGTTCTGCGTGTTTATAAAAAGTGGTGTAAGTCAAACTCGAATGAAAATAAGAGTGAAAACTGTGTCCATAAAGCTGTGGGGTGTTTTAATGGTTGTAGATGAGGCCCACTACTGGAAGTGAAGAATACGATGAATCAGTATGTTTACACATAAATTTTAGACAATTATGTGCTTCCTTTTGCCCAACATTTGCAGGATTCTCATCAAGCAACTTATCCGATTTACGATTATTACAACTGTAGGATTCATAGAGCTAAAATCATTATGGATTGGTGTGAAGAGCATGGTACAATTTGGGAAATATGGGCTGTCCAACTATTGTAAATCACCAGATTTAAATTCCATCGAGAATTTATTAGACTACCTTGAACGAAGTGCACAAATCAAACTTCGGCATCCAAGGAATCTCAATGAATTGCGAGACAAATGTAGAATGGTCAAAAATTGACTCGAATTATGTAAGTCATCTTGTTGAATGTCTTCCAGCAAGAATTAATGCTGCGATTTCTTCACGCGGTGATGCAACTAAGTATTAAAAGTAAATTTCTGGAGCTGAATAATTTTTTGTCGGGTGTCTGTATTTTGACTGATCGTGAGAACCAATGGATGTGCTTTGTTTAATGTAATATTTCGTCAAACTTACGAGAGAAAATAGCTAATGGGATAATGAATGGCGCAGAAGTGACTTGATGAAGTGAAATAAATGGAATTTTCTTTCAAAAGGAGTGGGAATCATGCATTGTAAAGAACAAACGGATATTTTCAAGAGGAATTACTGATCATATTGCTTAGGAATGGTTCTATGATTCAAGCTGGAAGTTTCTCTATGAAATTATGCTGCCGTAATAGAAGGAAGGGCTAGAATTTATTTTGGAAGATTCTATCCAGACTTGATATTTAAAAAAAGCACGAAGGTCATTTCCTCGGAAATCAGGCAACTGAACGCCAGGAAAATAATACTGATTTTTGAGCTGTTTTCACCACTTCGTGATTTAGAAATTTAGGACAAAAATGTTTTGAGAAGCAGTGCGATGAAAGGGAGGGGAAATTCTACCAGTTGTGTGTGTGTGTGTGTGTGTGTGTGTGTGTGTGTGTGTGTGTGTGTGTGTGTGTGTGTGTGAATCTTCTACAAAATCTCTCTATTAGTTTCTTTTTAAGTCAGAGCAACCGCACGCTCCTACGTAAGCTTCAGGATCCGCCCCAGCTATCAAGAAGCACTTGACCAGACCCAGTTCACGTATTTACCCTTTTCTACACTCAGTTAGCTTTGCATTAGGAATACCTACTTAATAACGCGTTGCTCCACCTTTCCGTGCAATCGCGGCTTGCAGACGCGTAGAAACAGATTTTACATGGCGTCGAACATCCTGCATGTGCAACTTGACACATGTGCGGTACAGACGCTCCGTCACTTTACGCTCAATCCATGGAAGCGGATAAACAGTTTTCACACCCCGTTGCAGCATATCCAGCAAATGTTCAATCGGGTTACAGTCAAGGGAGTTTCGGGGCTAATGCAATGAAACAAATTCCTTATCGTATTCCACCAATCACTCAGTACTTATGCGAGCCCGATGACAAGGTCCGTTGTCCTGTGGATAGATGGCACTGAGGTTCGGATAAACCTCCTGTAGATATGGAAGGAGATGATTGGCTAACAGGTTTCTGTAGCGTCCACCATTCAGTGTTTGTGGGATGATAAACAACGGATTTAGGAATTGCCAGAAAAAGCTCCCCAGACCAAAACACCAAATTCAGCGGCCCGTTGAACACCAACTGTGCAACCAGGAGATAGGGTATAACGTAACCCTTTTTCGTGTGCGAGATTGGTCCTACGCTATGTCTAAAACCATGACTAAGGAAATGTTGAACTAAATGAGAACATGATGCAATAGTTGCACGAAATAGCTCTAATTCAGTTTTTACAGCCAGACGAAACATATCATCATCATCATCATTGTCAACCATTATCAATCCACTGCTGGACGAAGGTCTCCCCAAGTTTCCTCCACAACGGTCTGTCTTGTGCCAGTCTCCTCCATGTCACCCCTGCATACTTTCGAATTTCATCCACCCATCTCCCATGTGGTCTTCTTCTGGGTCTTTTCCTGTCCCTTGGAATCCAATCTAAAATTTCTGCTGTCCATCGATGATCTGTCCTTCTGGCAGTATGTCCAGCCCACTGCCATTTCAGGGATTAACTCTGATCATGATGTCTTCCACTCTAGTCATTTTTCGGATCCACGAGTTCCTCTTCTTATCTCTCCTGGTTACACCAAGCATGCACCTCTCCATGCTTCTTTGAGTTGTCTGCAGCCTTTGTATGTCTCTTTTAGTTAAGGTCCACGTCTCTGCACCATACGTAAGCACTGGAAGGATGCATTGATCAAACACTTTTCTTTTAAGACATAATGGCATATTGCTCTTGAAAATTATGCTGTTTCTTCCAAAAGCTCTCCAGGCAAAATATGACGAAACATATACAGACGAAACATATCCAGACGAAACATATCCAGACGAAACATATACAGAAGTAAAACTCACGATAACCTTTTATTGGTCCAGCATGGTGTAGGAAATCCAAAATATAGCACTGCTAGTTTTGCACTTCACACATATAATACCTTAATTATCTGTCGTATAACCTATCTTAACCACGATCGAACATCTCCACACACCCACACCCACTAAGCAACTGCTGCATCATCCTTTTTATCTAACATTCTTATCACATTCATACGTCACTCTCTGAGACCTCAAAAGTGTTGCCAACCTCATTCATGTGAGAGAGAAGATATCACGTTAAGTTTGGAAAGTGCAAAAATGAACAAACTCAAATTTACGTAGGAAACGGAACTAAAAATGAAAGTTAAATTAAAATATACGTCACAAGGGCTTCATGCTGTTTACGACATATGCGAACCCGGCCATCAGCATGATACAACAGGAAACGGGACTAATCATTCCAGACAACCTTTTTCCATCTGTGGAGGGTCTATTGCTGACGTTCCGTTGCCCATTAGAGGTGTTGTTTGCAATGATGGGGCGTCATTATGGGTACCCTCTTTGGTCTCCTACTGTAGAACCCCAGGCGAAGAAAGGAACGACACGTGGTGCATGTGGAATTAGGTCGAACTGCACCGATGTTGTTCTGGTGGGTGAGTTGAGTGACTGTTGCACGTCGTTGCTGAGATACCAGTCGTAGAATCCGTCGCTTACTTCTAGGATCAACCGCACTTTGCTGACCAAAGTCAGCCCTGCTACTGAATGTTTGTGCATGGTTAATAAAATTCCTTCTACTGGATGTTTGTGCATGGTTAATGTGAGCCCTTCTACTGGATGTTTGTGCATGGTTAATAAAATCCCCGCTACTGGATGTTTGTGCAAGTTAATCAAATCCCTTTACTGAATGTTTGTGCATGTTAATCAAATCCCTTCTAATGGATGTTTGTTAATAGTTAATGTGAGCCCTTCTGTTGGATGTTTGTGCATGGTTAATCAAATTCCTTTTATTGGATGTTTGTGCATGGTTAATGTGAGCCCCTCTACTGGATGTTTGTGCATGGTTAATGTGAGCCCCTCTACTGGATGTTTGTGAATGGTTAATGTGAGCCCTCTACTGGATGTTCGTGCATGATTAATGTGAGCTCTTCTACTGGATGTTTGTGCATGGTTAATCAAATCCCTTCTACTGGATGTTTGTGCATGGTTAATCAAATCCCTTCTACTGGATGTTTGTGCATGGTTAATGTGAGCCGTTCTACTGGATGTTTGTGCATGTTAATCAAACCTTAATACAGTATTACGGGAGCAGCCAACAAGTGCGGCTGTTTCGGAAATACTGTCTCCAGGGTTCCGGGATCCAACTATCTGGCCGAGAAATTAGCTTACATCACCACGCTTCCCCATTACTGGCAGACAATTACGGATTGCATACTATAAATATACGCAATTTATGGTAGCCACACGTGACGTTAATGACACGTGGTGCTTGGTTATCGCTCCGAATACGTAAAACGGGGCGGCAACGCTAACTGAATAATAAACATATCTCGTGAAGATAATAGCCGACCAATGCTGACAGAATGTACGGATGTTGATTGTATATTACTGTAATCAAAAGAACTTAATTTACTTTAAATTTGTTTATAAAAGTACTGAAATAATGCAGTACCTTGTAACCCTCTGAGCACATCGAAATGTCATTTAAAATGAAGTAATCATGTGTTTAGAAAATCTTTCATTAAAACACAAGCAAACGTTGATCAAGAATTATTTCTGCGAAGTTATTTTTTTGCACGTAAAAAAGCGAAGCAGTTAGAGAATACGGAAACAAAAAAGAAATGTGAATGCTTCGACTATTTACTGCAGCGCAATTTAAAGATTACTAAGCATTTTGATTGAAATCTCTTGTCCCAATTATTCAGCGAAGCGGAAGTCATTTCAGTTTTTGTGAAGTATCGAGCGCTGGAATGAATTGTTTTTTCGTCTTATTATGGCAGATCATAGTCAAGACCAAACTCGTCGCAGACTAGTTTTTATAGCTTTTCGTACAAGAGAGAGAGAGAGAGAGAGAGAGAGAAAATGTGTCTAGTATGTCTTATTTAGCAAAAGCTTGATCACACATGCTTTTGATTGATATTTATGTTCGGTTTTAATGACTGAATCAGGCTATGTAACGTTATACACCGTAGTTTCTTCTTTGTTAGAAGAATTTCCTTCTCTTTACTCCGGAAACTCGCCCGCTTTTTTACGATATCAGCTCAGATTCCCCCTTTTTTCCCCCGGGAGAACTATGCTTTTTCTTCACGGAGAGTTTGATGATGAGTTATTCAAACAACAGCTGCACATCGTTTCTCTCGATTCTTACATAAGCTGCGTTTCGTTCTTATGCGTTTGGCATATTTTGACAGCTGTTGTAACACATAAATACTTTCTTTCTTAATTCGCATTCGCTCATTGTGTACAGGGTGTATTTTTGTGCTATTTGCGTTCTAGTACGCATCTATCCTTGTAAGAAATTAATGAAAGTAATATTGATACGACGTATTTCTGCATCTTTGTGGCAGGTGGCGCCACTTATAAAGTCTCCCTCCTCCCCCTCAAGTACTGGAACTTCAAATGCATCTTATTCAATACTCCACGTGCATATACTGATAACCTGTTCCTCCTCCTCCCCTCAACCCCGAAGGTTTTAAGATAGCATAGTTCATCACCCGAAAGGAAATATCCCTTGTGTGACTCCATGCTAAACAATCTTGGAAAATTAAAATGGTGGGCTCCAGTTACCTTCCAATTCGCGATACCAGGAACAAGGACAAAATGCGTCCGGGCCGCCTCTTTGGCGCAGTGGTCTAGGCGCTGGCTTATGACTATTAGTCCGAAAAGTGTCTGGGTTCGAATCCCGATCGGGCATGGATGTTGTGTTTGTCTTGCGGCACTGGCTCTCTTCCTTCCCTGGAACCAGTGACCCTAAATTAGGGACGGGCGACTGCTTATAGTCCATTGAGTTGCTCACGGTGGTCGTTAAAATTTCAATCAAAAAAAAAAGCGTCCGGGACCGACGTTTATAGGGAACCACACTGTAAAAAAAAATTCTGAAATTCACGGGCAACTTTTCGTCATTTCTTTCGTGAATTAACGAAGAATATTTCTGATACACCCTTTTCCGTGAAATGACGGAAAGAAACCTGAATTTAACGGATTTTTTGAACCAGTATCACGACAAAAGGGCGCACGACGAAAGGGCGAACGAAAAAGAGCGCGCCACAAAAGGACGAACGTCAAAAAGGCGAACGACAAAAGAACGCTACGACAAAAGGGCGAAGCGTAAAAAAGGCGCCACGACAAAAGGGCGAATTCACGGGCTCGATGCTGTTTTACTTCTACTGCAAGATTTCTAAAATATATTATTTCCAAAAACGGCACTGGAGTCCCTTTGAGCAAACTACATATTTCTTTTTGGGAGATGTAGTGTCGCTTTGTCTCACTCCTTTTTCAATTTTTATGGGTGCTGTATTCCCAAATAGACGAATCTTTGCACTTGCATTTTCATAGATGTTATTAATAATATTAATGTATGCATCTTCAATAACGCAGGATTTCAAAGCCATTGCAACTGCTGATGGTTTCACCGAATCAAAGGCCTTTTCATAATCGATAAAAGCCATGCACAGTGGAAGTTCATATTCCCTCGCACTTTCAATTAGTTATCTCATTACGTGGATAGGATATATAGTGCTGTAGCTACTCCTGAATCCAGCTTGTTCTCTCGGTTGAGCCATGTCTAGTGTAACCTTCAAGCGGTGTGAAAGAATTTTAGTGAAGATTTTATAAACCACTGATAGGAGGCTGATAGGTCTGTAGTTCCTAAGATCCTCAATGTCACCTTTTTTAAGTAGCAGGATCATTGTAGCATTGTCCCAATCCTCAAGGCATCGAGTGAAAACTTGTTCCAATCTTTATTAAGGCATCTAGTGAAAACTTGGGCGAGTACTGTTTCAATTTCTCCACTTGCTTCTTTATGATGTCAACGGTAATTCCACCTCCTCCTGGAGCTTTCCCCCGTTTCATGTTCTTAATTGCATGTGCAACGTCTGCTGGGAGGACTGGAATAACTCTGGTACTGATACCTTTCGTAATGTCTGGAGTACATGTATCATCCCTTTCATACAGTTTTGAGTAGAAATCTTTCAATCTTGTCAAAATTTCGCCTCTATTTCTTGTTACAGAGCCATCTTCTTTTCTTTGAGCCATAATCTATTTTCTTCTCTTTCTTCATATGCAACTTGTTCTTAGTACCAACTATTTTTGTTGCTGTTTCCAAAAGAGCCTTGGTTAGTTTTCTATTAACTTCAGAGATGTCCACGTCTTCCGACGTTAGACCTTCTAGAGCAGAGAATGTGTTCCTCAGTTCCAATTTGAAGGTATTATGATGTTTTTTAAGGTTGGTCATGTCAATACACTTTGTCTGTTTTATGAGCTTGCCACGCTCGAGTTTAGCATTGAGGTGTATCTTACATCTTACAATTCTATGGTCACTACCTGTGTTGAACTTGTTCAGCACACTGCAGTCTTCCATGACAAATTTCTTGTTACACATAATAAAATCAGTTTCACCTGTCAATCCATTGGGATACCTCCATGTCCATTACCTTTGCGTCTTTGTTTTGAAAAAGGAGTTCATGATGAAAAACCCTTCTGCCTCTGCAAACTGTACGAGAGTAATTCCACGCTAGTTTCTGTTACCGTGACTGAATTTACCTGCTGAAGTTTCTTTCTGTTGCCGTTGCTTTATTTTCGCATTGAAATCTCCCATAGTGACCTTCAAGTGCTGCTTACCTTTATTATTTAGATGACGAATTTCCTCATAAAATTCTTCAATTCCTTCTTCAGGATAACTTATGGTGGGTGCAAAAGCTTGATTAATCTGAGACTGGTAACTTTTCGAGAGTTGGATAACAAGTCGTGCAGCTATGTCAGAGGAGCGTTCAACTTGTACAACTTTATCCTTCAGTTTCTTGTTTATTAACAATCCAACACCACTAGTTCTGCCAGTATATGTCCCACGATAGTAGAAGAGATGTCTACTTTTCAGTTCAATGATATCTTCTCCTTTTCTCCTTACCTCACTTAGCCCGACGATGTCCCACTTGATCCTTTGTAGTTTCTCTTCCAATTCAAGGAGCCTTGAATCAGAAGATAGAGTGTCCATTGTAAGTAGCCAAGGTCAGCATTAGATGGAAGCAAGTTCGGTCCTCCGGTGATTTGCTTTCACATACCATTCTACCTCATATCGTTCCCTTTCAACAATCTTATACTGTGCCTGGACGTTCTATCACTGACAATGTTACATTCCTACGTGACTTAATCTTCCTTGCTGACACTCAGTCCGAGCCATTGGCTCTTCTTAATATTGATCAAAAAGCAGCATTTGACAATATATCCCACGTCTGTCTTTCTGCAACACTTCAAGCATTTGGTTTCCCTATCTCCTTCATCACCTCACTCCTTTCTCTCTAACAAGGAGCAACTCTACAAGTTCAGACCGCTGCCTTCCTAACAGCTCCAACAGTGTTCTCCAGAGGAATTCGTCAGGGATGCCCTCTATCTGCACAGTTATTTGCCAGAGTCTTTGAGCCGTTCTTGCGCATTACGCGCAGAGAGTTTATACATCGGCTCCCTCCAGTAACAGCCAGCACGTGACATCATAAAATTACCTACTCAGCCTATGCAGATGATGTAACTTTCTGCATACGTCATGACAACCGATTCTCCACCCTTCTTCTCAGCTACCAAAAGTATGCTACCGCAGCGTCAGCCTCACTCAATCTTGAGAAAAGCCAGGCCTCTGGTGCGGCACTTGGAAACACCACCACGACTCTTCCTGGGGAGCCAAATGGTCAAGTACCACCCAAAAAGTCTTAGGAATTCATCTTGGAACCCCAACGAAGGCCGTACGAACGAATTGGTCCTCTCTATATCCCTCCCTTCCCAAAGCAGCAGGCTTCTGGAGAAGAGCGCAATTTCGCACCTCTTTCCTTCAAAGAGCTCACATTGCTCGCGCATACATCTTATCAAAATGTTACTATTCCTGGCAAATGGATATCGCTCCTGGCTACAGACTCCATCAAGTTCAAGCATGCCTTACATCACTTGTATGGTCAAAGCATCATTGGGTCAGCTGCTCTACTCTCTGCCTCTCACCTTCAAAGGGAGGAATTGGTCTTCCTACAGTAGATCTCGTTTACCGTGCCGCACGGCTTCACTGGTTCTTTCATGTGCTCAATAGCTCCAACCCAGATACATGCACAGTACGTAATGTTCTTGCCTCATTGAAAAATCCTTCATTAACGTTCGCCGTCTTTCTTCGAATGGATGGCTTCTCAGCTTTGCGACAAAGCCTCCCGGCCGTTTACTGGGAAGCCATAGAAATCTTGAGGTCTTTCCCATTACAGAGAGCACCCCTCCTCCACTACGGAGTTTCTAAATGAACCACTCTTCTACTCATCAGCTCTTCATCCTTCTGACCGACCATTCTTTGCCTCTCCAGAATGAATGCGTGCAGGCATTATTACTGTACGAGACCTTGTGAACCTCAATGTTACATGGAAATACTTCTCTCGCCTATCTACTCATCTTCATGATTCCATCTCCTCCCGGACACTCTACACGTCGATGAAATCGTCGATCATCCGTTTATACTCATCTTTGGTCTCTCCTGAAGGAATTCTACAGGTTGAAACAGCACCGCGACTCTTACCGTTTTCTGTGCAACTCCGTATGAAACCTTTTACGCTTGAGGCATGCTCACAGAAGATTTTGAATGAAATTCTTCGCACATGTGCACCTCAGCAACCAATGCCTATCCCTACTGTTCCGTCTGCCTCCTTGACAGCTGTTTGGTCTGCGGCACATTTCTCCTTGCTGCACCTCATTAGAAGAATGTTCATTGGCTGTTTCTGCATCGCCGCCTCCTAGTTCCTTAATTATTACACCGAATGACTCCTGTTGTCTCTCCACGGTGTGCCTACTGTGATGTTCCGGCAGACATTGAACATGTGTAATGGTTTTGTCCAGTCTTGCTACCTGTGTTAAATCTCATGTTCCGTATTGCACACCATCTTTGCCCAGGAAATCTGAGTGCTGTCTCATATTTTATCCTACTTCAAGATATTCTTCCTGCTTCTCCTCTCCCATCAGTGTGTGTTTATATTTTCACGCTTGTAAAAATAGTAATTTACTCTCATCAACTGACGCATCAGGAAAACTCCACTGTAGCTACTCTTACAGAGGCAAGCGAGAAGCTTGTCCATCACTTCACAGCTCGACTAAAGTTCCGTCTACAGTTAGCGCATGAACACGCTGTCAATACAGAAACTCATCCCAACTTCTACAAACTCTAGAGACCATACCTCAGCTGGTTCCAGACTGATGGCCTGAGAGGTTTCTTTACAGTTTGAACTATTATGAATACTCTCTCCTTTTGTTGACAATTACATCGTTAATTAAGCCGTTTAATTTCCCCTCTATCTTACCCTCAGGAAGTGTATATAGTTTTATTTCTTTGCCTACTGGTTTTGGCGCTCATTTGTACATAATCATTTCATGACTCACATTCTCATTCTGTACCTTAGCACCCTCTGCCTTCATGTAGCACTGGCCGCTGCCTTGACCAGGTACATTCCAGCTGCCGGAGACTGAGGGCCAAAATTTAAGTTGTGGAGTCATTTTGGAAGGGGTTTGGCCATAACTCACCACGCTGGCCAAGCGGGTTGGTGAGTGTGGGGTAGCATTTCCTGTAATTCCGATGGTATAGTTATACCGCTATTGGCGGCCGTCAGAGCCTCTTCAGTGAGAACAGAATGCACCACGAGAAGTCGGGGTTGACATTTGTGAAGGAGAGGCTGTAGTATTTTGCGCATCACCACGAAATGGGGTCAAAGGTCAGGGCACAGGAGTAAGATTTATTCCACAGCCATTATCCTCATAACGTGACTAAAAATGCCTCTATTGTGACAAAACGTTGTCATGTTGTTCCGGAGGTATACTGAACCAATTCTGCTTAATATAATCGAAATGGTGTCAAAGGTCAGGGCACAGGAGCAAGATTTATTCCACAGCCATTATCCTCATAACTTGAGTAATAACTTGAGTAATGATTTCTGGTATGTTGGAAAGCGTATCATAATCAATGCATTGCATGATTTTACTAACTTGTTTTAAGATAACTGAAAGTCATTGTCAGTTAAAAAAAATCAAGTTGCAAAGCATTTTGTTGCTTCGAAAAATCACGATGAAAAATGCTTTATTTGTGAAAAGTCTTCCTACAGAAAAAAAAAATAAATAAATTGCAAACCTATTCAGAGAAATAATAAACTCCTACAGAAAATAAAATGACTAAATCATTCACATTAATGACAAAAAACAAAATTTCATCGTCGCGGAATTTGTTTTACGTTGTAGGTGAGGTGGATTACCGAGCGTTTGTGGCTCAGTTGATAACGGCGGGAGCTACATGTGGAGCCAGCTTGATAAGTAACGCGAGCCTGTTGAGCTGGCTCAACACGACAGGGGTTTGATTCTGACCTCAGGGGGTGATTATCTGGGGTAAGTGCTGCACAGGTTCCTCAATTTTGTGGAATTTCAGTTTAAATACAGTAAATCCTGATATGGACCTTTCTGAGATAAACGGAATTTGTATCTACGGAAAATCTTTGAAAATACGGAAGTTAAATTAAACAGGCACTTTTAAAAAAGGAAATTTCTGAAAAACACGGATGCCCACCAGCAACTTTGCTGCACGTCATTTTCAGAAATTTTCCATGAATTCACACCATTTATTTTTTACAGTGCATCCACGTCCCCAACCACGGGGAGTCTACGGGAAACCCCGGAAAAATCTCACAACAGATCCCCAGGACTGGGATTCGAACACCCGTCAGCCTCCCACAAGAAGCACAGCGACTTAACCAACTGTGCCCTGCCAGCGACCGACAACCTGTCAGCAGAGGAAAACATTAGTGAAAAAATCGGCCGAAGGTCGCAAGAAAGAAACCTCCAAATAAATCCGTCATCGGTCTGGTATTGAAGAAATCAATCTTAGGCGGTTACAATGGTTGGGACATTACCTTCAGAAATAGTTGTAGATACCGAAATGGGTCTTTGATGAAATCGGTGGCCCCTTTCGGAACCTACATTCGAATACAAAAAAGCTGTCTACATTTTGGACGGCTACACTGGTTGGACAATACCTTGAAAAATAGTCGTAAGTATCGAAAGAGGGCTTTTGATACCGTTGATGTTAAATTCAAGGAGTCTGTTTCCATCTTGAACGGCTACAACGATTTGGAAATACAGTCAACTCTGAATATAGTGAACTCTGTTATAGCGAACATTCGGCTATGGTGAACTTAAATCATTGGTCCCGACCCGCAACATCGGAAATGTACATTCAACTTTTCGTTTATAGTGAACCCTCAAATTCGGTTATAGTGAACCTAAAAAATAAAACTTCAAAGAAAAGAATGTACTTGTAATATTAAATTGCAACTTATTTCAAAACAGACCTTCTTGTAAAACAAATTTTGAAGATGACAATCCGTTTCTTGGTGTAAATGTGATGGTTATATTCAAATTAATCGGAAATTTGAGACTTGGTCCTTCTATGTGGTGTAGTGGTTAGCATATCGGGTGCTATCTGGTAGACACGGATTCGATTCCCACTCCAGGACGACGAAATTTGCAAGTTTTCGGATATTATCTGATTTACCATCCTTGACATATTTTCACCAAAAAAACTGATTGTCATCTTCACAATACAGACGCTGGAATGAGTGCAAGTCAGAGCAATGAATGAGATTCATACTCAACAAAACACGATACAGTTGTTGGAATGGATGTACTGTCATAGCAATTGTTGAGATTCTTACTCAGTTGATCACAATACAGATGTTGGAATGAATAATTCATCAGAGCAATCGATGAGATTCATACTCAATAAAACACGATGCAGTTGTTGGAATGGATGTACTGTCAGATCAATTGTTGATATTCTTACTCAGTTGATCACAATACAGATGTTGGAATGAATGCAAGCCAGAGCAATCGACGAGATTCATATTCAACAAAACACGATACAGTGGTGGGAATGGATGTACTGTCAGCGATTGTTGAGATTCTTACTCAGTTGATCACCATACATATGTTGGAATGGATGTACTGTCAGATCAATTGTTGATATTCTTACTCAGTTGATCACAATACAGATGTTGGAATGAATGCAAACCAGAGCAATCGACGAGATTCATATTCAACAAAACACGATACAGTGGTGGGAATGGATGTACTGTCAGCAATTGTTGAGATTCTTACTCAGTTGATCACCATACAGATGTTGGAATAAATACATCATCAGAGCAATCGATGAGCTTCTTTCTCAGTTTAACACCCTGCAGATGTTAGAAAAATGTACTGTCAGGGCTATAACTGTTATTTAATTTCCACGAGAGATAACTAAAGCTGCCATGGATTTTCAGAGCGATTGGAATTAGAGAGCAGTTTGTTATACAAACTACTGTTTCCTTCTAGATATCAACAGCTTTTTATGATTAATATGAAAAAATCATTTCGCATTGCGAGAACAATACTTTCTGACAGGGGAGCTTGTGCATGCATCGTTTGTTAAAACTTGTACGAGAATAAAAGCTCTTTTATTTTCTTGGACTAAATTTCGCAGCGAAAACACCACTGCATGTTACGAAATGTTCGAAAGTAATGTTCACATAGAGAATACGCAGACGACTTTCTAGACCAGTGTTTCCCAAACTTTTTTTACATCGCGCGAAAGTCTTGAAGGATCATTCGTCCGTAAGGGGTCCGGGTTCGAATCCCGGTCAGGCATGGATGTTGTGTTTGTCTTACGGCACTGGCTCTCTCCCTTCCCTGGAACCAGTGACCCTAAATTAGGGACGGGCGACTGCTTATAGCCCATTGAGTTGCTCACGGTGGTCGTTAAACCTCCAATCAAAAAAAAGTCTTGAAGTAGGCCTTCAGATATCACGGAATCCTTGAAGTGCGTCTTCAGATATCGCGGAAGCCCAGCTTGCATAATTACGCCAGGCTTACACTGTTAAAGATTTTGTGTTAGGTTGCACCGAAAACTGGTGCTACATCAGCTGCATCACTTTCTGAGAAAAGATACGCCATTGTGTGGGGAAAAACACCCCCGAAACATGGTGCAACCTTGTACCATAACGGCGTGCAAAGTTGCACCATGTGATTGGGTTTTGTTTGCAACACATAATGGTGTATCTTTTCTCAGAGCAAGGTGCACATGGTGTAGCACCACATTTTGGTGAATCCTACCACAAAAGTTTTAATAGTGTGCACGATGTTAATCCATTTGCATGACATTTAGTTTATTTTGTTAGACTATCTAAAAAGAACGAATAAAATGACAAATAATATTGAACTGAGATGAACAAAGATATAAGTAACGATTCTAACACAAATTATATTATTAAGTAAGTTACTTATTTAGTTTTTAGCACAAATAATATACAATGGAATGGGACAATGTTCATCACCAGTCTAAGTAAAACCCAATGCGCCGCCCCGGTGGCTCAGTGGTCTAAGCGATGGCTTTTGATCATTCTTCGAAGGTTGGTCCGGGCTCGAATCCCGGTGAGGCATGGACGTTGTGTTTGTCTTACGGCGCTGGCTCTCTCCCTTCTCTGGAATCAGTGGCTCTAAGTTAGAGACGGGCGAGTGCTTATAGCCCACTGAGCTGCTGCTTACGGGGGTCGATAAACCTCCAATAAAAACAAACACATTGCTAAATAGCTTTCACCAGAAAGACAAGTCCTCCTCATGTTTATTATCTCCGGGCTCTCACTGCTTGTACTTGGTTTGGACATAGTATCATTATCACTCACCTTACATTGGCCACTGTTAGGTTTACTGTTATCTGCACTGTCTTCTTGATCCTGTAACGTACGAACATGTTTTACAAACTTCCACATCTTCAAAACACAGAAGTCTTAATTATTTGCACCACGTTCACAAAAGTATTTACATAAGCAATCTTAAGTTCACTGATTAAAGCCCTATGGGCCGATAGAGGAAATCTGGAATGTGCGAGGAACATAGAAGTGATGAATATGGATGTTTCTAGAGTTGGGAGTTTTCTAGGAAGGATAGGAGCATTATCCCTGGCGGGCAGGAAAAATTGGCTGATTACCTATTCTAGGAACTGCTGGTGCTATGCCAGAGAGCACGAGGAGGGTCATCACAATTGTGTACCTGCGCTTGACAGTGTCTTGACGCAGTAGCAAGTTGACCAACGAAACTCCCCTCCAGGCTACTCTGTAATGACGATGCTCTCTCCACAGACAAAATAAAGCATATTTACATTTGACTGTCATTATTCTTACGTCTTATAAGCAACATATACATCGATGAGACATTCCATTATGACCACCCCCAGCCTAGAGAAATGAGCGCGCCTAGAGACCGAACGGTGGCGCAGGTGAAGTTCACACAGCAGTATTTACACAGCCCGAAGACGGGCTTTCGTTTAGCAGTGTGTTCGCAGTCAGAATGGAAAAAAGCTGCCGATTTATCGGAGTTCGATAAAGGACAAATTGGGATGGCACGACGCCTCGGAACTACAATCTCAGAAACGGCGCGGCTTGTGGGTTGTTCACGTACCGCTGTAGTGACTACGCATCAAAAGTGGTGCAAAGATGGTCAAACGACGAACCGTCGTCCAGCCGTATGTCGTCCACATCTCACTCATGCCAGAGGGAAGCGTTAACTATCGCGCATTGTTCACAGCGACCGCAGGGCCACAGTGCGACCAATCACCCCCAGCTGCAACAGCGGCGATCAGGGCAATGTATCACAGCACACAGTTCATCGCAGCCTTCTGGACATGGGTCTGCGTAGCCGAAGACTCAGCGGGCCCCTGTGCTGACTGCACGTCATCGCCAACAACTCATGAAATGGGCCCAAGATAATCGAGATTGGACCGTGGATGATTGGAGGAAAGTCGCCTGGTCTGACGAATCAAGATTTCGGGCGCATCACGTAGACGGCCGAGCGCTGATATGCCGATTATCAACGACGGCCTATGGCACCTGGATGCGCTATTGGGCGGAAACAAGCTGGCGGCGGCGGTGTTATGCTGTAGGCGATGATTTCTTGTGACACTTTAGGCCCTAATATCCTAATAGCACAATCCCTGATGGCTATCAGGTATCTGAACATCGTTGCGGACCAAGTTCACCCATTCACGGCAACTGTGTTCCCTGCTGGTGATGGCCACTACCAACAGGACAATACGTCATGCCACACTACCAGAATCGTCAAGGAGTAGTTCAAGGAACATGCTAGTGACTTTATGTAAATGCCCTGGCCTCCAAATTCACCTGACATGAACCCAATCGAACATTTGTGGTTTGACGTGGAAAAGCGGGTTCGTCCTAAATTAACAATCCTCAAAATGTACGGGAACTGGAGGACCAGATGTTGACATTATGGTACCAGATACCCCAGGATACCTATCGCCAATTCATCGAAACTATGCCTCCCCAAGTGGCCGCTGTTCTGTAGGCTAAATGGGCTCCTTATTATGTAAGTGTAATGGCTCTTCGGTGTACATTTACTCCAGTGTAAATATTTGTTCTTCTTAAATTTCGCGGAACCCCGCTTGGGAAACACTGTTCAAGAGTATTAAAAGCAAGGAAAACCACCATTCTTAAAGAAATCCGAAGTAGAGAACAGCGCTGGGTCACAAACGTAAACCCTTCTCTTTTACAAAAGAGTTAAAAATTAACCACGACTTTTTTTTGAAAAACATCATTTTAATCTTTGGCAAAAACAATTGCTTTAAGAATATATTGCTTTCCCGAGAGCACTTATGAATTAAAAAGTTGGGACAATAAAACTGTTGCTTCCAAATAGCGTTTGCCACGATGGTTTACAAATGTGCACGCCAAGTTAAATAGCACCGCGTGAGATAATTAAAAGCTATAATGAAAACTAATCTCTTAAAAATACATTGGCAAACGTGACATGAGCTCTAATTCATAAATGGCTCTTGATATACACATAGTGGGCAACTATAGGCATTTCGTTATTATTAGAATTATTTGTGTTTGCTTGTTTGTGTTCCGGTGATTTCCTCATTCTTAGATTATTCGCGATATGCATGCACGTCCGTAAGCTGTTGCGAACATGATATGGCATTCAAACTCAGGAAAGCCTTAATGAAAATTTCTTTGAGGTATACTTAGCGAAATTGTTTGCGCATTATGAATCCAAGTTGATGTTGAGAGACAACAAAAGTTGTAATTAGGAAAAGATGGTTTCGAATGCCAAAACCTTCATTTATCTTTTAAAGTGGGTCAAAGTGTACGCTTTCATTAACCGTGCGCTGATAAATTACGCAAAATATTCAAAGTAAACGTATTTGTTTCTTCAAAATATGTATATAACGCTGTTGTTGCTCATACATCGAAATCGTGCTTCGCATTTTGATAATCTCGGTTATGCCCGGTCGTCAGAGCGAGCATTTTGTTGCAGTTCGAAAGAAAGTTTTGATCTATCTACAGTTTTCAGCTTGATTAAACTAGTCAACAGCCAAAAAGGTACGGAAATAAAAAAAAAGCCGAATTTTATGCTTTGATGGACGTTGAACCTGAATGTGGTAAAAATTTTCAGATGGTTCTACTTTTAAAGATTCAGTAGCCACCAAACACAAATGCCTCATATAGAAATACATAAAAAAAAACAAAAAACTTCGAAACTGTGGTTTCATAAACGCGATTGTAAAATCTTCCATTCTGTCGGTTTATGATTGTCCGCTTTGCGGGTAAAAACTTCATATCAAGTCCGATGTGATATATAATATATCACAGCTGACTCTACCGGAAAGGTGGGAGAAGAATTATGACATACCCCCAAGTACTCAGCGGGGAGTTGACCCAGGAGCCCGGGCTCTCCCCATAAGTTATAACATGGTCCTTTGTTATTGGCTGCTTATTTTTAAATATATTTGTATAGGTTTGTATATGGACAGCATTTGTACATGGTTTTAAATATATATTTTACGAATAATTGAAAACGCACTTTAATATGGCGGAGAGAGTTTTATCGCTTCTCAATATTTGGGAGGTGTTTTCTCCTGTGTGCGCAGAAGTGGCCACCGGAGAACTAGACGCATTGCAATTTCAGTGCTATAAAATTGTTCTGCATAACAAATATCGTGTGCTCAGATTTCTCACTACTTGAACAACTACTGTTCACAAAATATGTTTTTATTATTATTTCATTTTCAATAGAAATTTAGACATTTCCATGATTTTCGGGCCAAAGACAAAGCGGAAAAATGGCCCTCGGGTTGGAATAAGGTATTCAATACAAACAATATCGTGCTGATTCGCAAATGTCGTGTTTTCGGACGAGTCCCGATTAGCTTGGACTACCATGTTGGCCGCAAACGCATTATATGGTATTGTGGTGAGCTCCTTCTTCCAGCATGCATTGTCGAGCGTCATGCAGGTCGAACGCCAAGTGTAATGGTGTGGGGTGCTATTGGTATTATTCGCAATATCGGCTGCTACGACTTTAAGGGCAATCTGAACAGCGATCGCTGCATCAGAGAAGTTGTTTAGGCAGAAGTCATACTCTTCCTTGAGAGCACTCCTGGCGCCATTTCCCTGCAGGATAATGCCCGATCACATGTCGCCAGGAATGTTTAAGCCCTCTTCGCAGCACAGCAGTTACCGCTTCTTCCCTGGCCTGCCCAGACATGTCGTCTATTGAACATGTCTGGGATATGGTCACTCGGTAACTGGCCCATCAAAGTCCTCCAGTTGTCACTACCAATGATATGTGGACTCGCATACATGCTGCCTGGCAAGCAATTACCCAGGACAGCATCCAACGCCTTTTTAATTCAATACCAAGCCGTGTGGAAGCTTTTATTGCAGCTCGCGGAGGCTTCACAAGATACTCGTTTTTGCAGTTAAAAATTGATGTATTGTTCTGAAAAATAAATCACTTATGTAATGACATATCAGTAATGTGCGGTACAAATTTCATTTGAATCGCATGGTTAATTTTTGGTGTTGCAATTTTCACAAACAGTAGATGTACTGTTCTTTAATTATTATCATCCATGTCTCAACCGAAAGTCAAATCCGGGCCCATCTCGGCTAAATTGTTTGATTTCAGCGCCTCTGACCTCTGAACCACAGGGGCGGCAGATATGGTTGTGACTCCAACCCGTATGTTCGCAGGCACACGTTCTTTACGATTCTTGTTGTGACAACGCAGCTCTTGTGTAGTACGTCAGCAGTCGCATGAGCTTTAGCTGTACACTTTCAAGGGCGTACAGCTTTCTCCCTGAGTGGTTTCAATATTTATTTACAATTGTCACAGTGTACGTTTGGAAGGCAGACCAGATAAATTCCTTTAAGACTGTGCAAATGTAACCATGACTAAAAGTTTCCTGTTGTTATTTGTATAGTACTCTCTACTTAGATGGAAGTGAAATTTAGCTTAGTTGGAAGAAGGGCCTAAAACCCTTTTCTTTGGAAATGATGCCTCCTTTCTCAAGATTACAAGTACTAGTACAGTACTGCAGTATATTCTAATTTCGAGACTGTTTTCAATGATCAGAAGACATGCTTGTTGCATTCAAGACAAGTGACATCACTGTTTCTCTTTGAGGCTCCGTGGACAGTTACGGGGATTTCAGTTGGAAGCTTCCTAGTGGTATTAACTCTGTGCCCTACAGCGGAGAATTGGATAAACTGGTTCATATGGTACAGCAATAGCTACCAGATATTTGATGGGCAACGCTATGAAGTTGGCTGTTGGATATCTGATGAGCAGTATTGTAAAGTTGATTGCAGAATCTCTGATAAAATATATCGAGAAGTTGGCTGTAGGATAACTGATGATCAGTGTTGTGAATATAGTTGCAGAATATCTGATGAGTAGTATTGGTGGTTGGGTGCAGGATCTCTTATGAGCAGTTTCGTGAAGTTGGAAGCAAGATATTTGATCGGTAGTGTGGTAAAGTTGGCTGGAGGATCTCTGACAGGTAGTGGTTTAAAGTTGTCTTCAGGATCTTCGATGGACATTGTTATGATGTTGGCTGAAGGATCTGTGATGGCTAGTATTTTAAAGTTGGCTGCAGGATCTCTGATGGCTACTATTTTAAAGTTGGCTGCAGGATCTCTGATGGCTACTATTTTAAAGTTGGCTGCAGGATCCCTGATGGCTAGTATTTTAAAGTTGGCTGCAGGATCTCTGATGGCTACTATTTTAAAGTTGGCTGCAGGATCTCTGATGGCTAGTATTTTAAAGTTGGCTGCAGGATCTCTGATGGCTAGTATTTTAAAGTTAGCTGCAGGATCTCTGATGGCTACTATTTTAAAGTTGGCTGCAGGATCCCTGATGGCTAGTATTTTAAAGTTGGCTGCAGGATCTCTGATGGCTACTATTTTAAAGTTGGCTGCAGGATCTCTGATGGCTAGTATTTTAAAGTTGGCTGCAGGATCTCTGATGGCTAGTATTTTAAAGTTGGCTGCAGGATCCCTGATGGCTAGTATTTCAAAGTTGGCTGCAGGATCTCTGATGGCTACTATTTTAAAGTTGGCTGCAGGATCTCTGATGGCTAGTATTTTAAAGTTGGCTGCAGGATCTCTGATGGCTAGTATTTTAAAGTTGGCTGCAGGATCTGTGATGGCTAGTATTTTAAAGTTGGCTGCAGGATCTCTGATGGCTAGTATTTTAAAGTTGGCTGCAGGATCTGTGATGGCTAGTATTTTAAAGTTGGCTTCAGGATCTCTGATGGCTAGTATTTTAAAGTTGGCTGCAGGATCTCTGATGGCTAGTATTTTAAAGTTGGCTGCAGGATCTCTGATGGCTAGTATTTTAAAGTTGGCTGCAGGATCTCTGATGGCTACTATTTTAAAGTTGGCTGCAGGATCTCTGATGGCTAGTATTTTAAAGTTGGCTGCAGGATCTCTGATGGCTAGTATTTTAAAGTTGGCTGCAGGATCTCTGATGGCTAGTATTTTAAAGTTGGCTGCAGGATCTCTGATGGCTAGTATTTTAAAGTTGGCTGCAGGATCTCTGATGGCTACTATTTTAAAGTTGGCTGCAGGATCTCTGATGGCTACTATTTTAAAGTTGGCTGCAGGATCTCTGATGGCTAGTATTTTAAAGTTGGCTGCAGGATCTCTGATGGCTACTATTTTAAAGTTGGCTGCAGGATCTCTGATGGCTAGTATTTTAAAGTTGGCTGCAGGATCTCTGATGGCTAGTATTTTAAAGTTGGCTGCAGGATCCCTGATGGCTAGTATTTTAAAGTTGGCTGCAGGATCTCTGATGGCTACTATTTTAAAGTTGGCTGCAGGATCTCTGATGGCTACTATTTTAAAGTTGGCTGCAGGATCTCTGATGGCTAGTATTTTAAAGTTGGCTGCAGGATCTCTGATGGCTAGTATTTTAAAGTTGGCTGCAGGATCTCTGATGGCTAGTATTTTAAAGTTGGCTGCAGGATCTCTGATGGCTACTATTTTAAAGTTGGCTGCAGGATCTGTGATGGCTAGTATTTTAAAGTTGGCTGCAGGATCTGTGATGGCTAGTATTTTAAAGTTGGCTTCAGGATCTCTGATGGCTAGTATTTTAAAGTTGGCTGCAGGATCTCTGATGGCTAGTATTTTAAAGTTGGCTGCAGGATCCCTGATGGCTACTATTTTAAAGTTGGCTGCAGGATATTTGATGAGCAGAATCGTGAAATGGGCTGCAGAATTTTTGATGGACAGAATCGTGAAGCCACAGTTGTGTTTCTATGTGAGATCAGGTACCATGAACAGAAAATATTAATAAGAAACTCCACAATATAATATTAAGCACATTAGTTGAGTGCAAGTCTTAGATGTTTTTGTATCTAAAAATCGGGGGCTCAGTGTTGGGCCTGCTATTAATTGCAAAGCTGTGCATTCACTTTTTTGCATTCCATTGAACCTATGGTCACTATTACGACTTCTCAGAATGTGAACTCACTGATTACGGGGCATTGCCGTACATTGACACCATCCACCCACATTTTTCATTTAACGTGGCTTTAAATTTTCTTTTGACTCAATGTCATTTATTCCTGACTCATTGTCGTCATTGATAGAGAACGGAAACTCAAAAGGAGGTAAATTAAAAGTTATACGTCACAGCCCATGGCATACTAATACCCTCGTTCATCTTGAGCAGGTTTTTCCCTCATAGTAAGCCTAAGTGTCTATTAAAAACAACCTGGAGCTATTTATGGAAGTGAATATTCGTCCTAAAGCGGTCTAAGGGAGAGAGATCGATATCTGACTTTAACCAGTTTGTTAGTGACACCAGAAGTGGATATCGCAGCGTCGATCTGTGTTTTAAACAGATGCTTCGGTTTCCGTAGGATGTCTGTTTCAGGCAAGCTTTCTGGTTCTGTGAGATATCGATGATTTCCTTGTGGATCCAGGAGATATTAGAACTTTCCGTAAACTCTTGGAATTTGAAGGAAAAATAAAAACTTTTGTGGTGTGATGACGAAAGCATGAGTATCTCATAATAAGTACTTCACATAATGTATATGCGAGGATAAGCGATTATACAGCTCACCTGGAGGAACAAAAATTTCCCTAGTGGTCAGTGACGCAAGCTTCTGGCTAATCGCCCGAGTTAGGCCCTAGTTCCAGTATCGGATATAGCATGAGAAGTGTGTTTGTCTACGGCGTTGGCCTTCACTTTCCTGGAACCAGCAGTCCCAAAAATGACAGGGGCGACTAGTTAGCCTTAGATATTCACAATCGGTGATAAACTCCAAAATAAAAAGAACTAATTTTTTCTATCATAATTTTATTATTTGTGGCAAATGTAAACATTTTTACAATCAAAACAAGGAGAAGCAGCATCAAACCCTTGAAAATGGCGTATAGTATACTTTTAGCAGTTCTTAGACGTGTTTTTAGAATCAGTTTTTACTGAGTGAGCTGTCTGCTTTCTCCGCTCTGGAACTGGTGGAACACGCATCACTCACATGTAGCTGGCGTGAATGTATATTTGCAGAGGTCTTCGTATAATAAAATTAGCTTTGCAGATTGAGACGAACAAATGCAGACTTGCGCGTAGTTGCGCTCATATCTCTTGCTTGAGAGGACTGTGTAAAATGGATCACAGGTAAAAACATATGGCAAGGCGACAAATCTGCAGGGAGACATTCTGTCTGCGTAGCTCAGTTAGGAGAGCAACTTACTCCGGAGTGAGGGGGACACGGATTCGATGGCCGTAGCAGACAAACTTTTGTTTTCACCGGACAGATTACACCATAAAACCGGCCTTGCAGTAATACCTAGAAGACATCAGTGTTTCTTTAAAACCAATCTGGCGATTCTACCCGAAGTGGGTATCTGTATTCAACTGTTCTCGAGGGTTGAATACAGAATCTTTCTCGAGGGTTGAATCTCGCATGTCTACGGTAATTCGATCTTGTGGTCGTGAGGGACGTCGATGTCTTTCTTAAGTAGGTCTTGTGGCTACACTGAATGTCATCATCTATCTTAAATTTGTCTTGCGATTTATTGGACGTCGAAGTGTGCTTTTTAGTGACAACACTGAAGGGGAGGCAAGAGCTGTCACCGCAATGCACTGAGTTCTTTAAAGTGAACCGAGTTCTTATGAGTTCTTTAGAGCAAACGATTGGTTTAATTTTCTGAGAAACATTTACCTTGTTTACGCTTTCCAACCGTAGGTTGAAGAAGCATATATGCTCCAGCTTTGTCCGTCTGTCTGTTCGCACGATAACTCGCGAAAAAATGATTTGATTTCGATGAAATTTTAGTATGTGATAGGGAACAACCTGGGGACGAACCCTGTTGAAAATGGGCGAAATGGGGTCAAAGCTAAGGAGGTAGGAGTAGGATCCATTCCATCGTCCTTATGCGTCATAAAAATGCCTCGATTGCGACAAAACTTTATCATGTTGTTCCGGAGGTATACTGAACCGGTTCTATTGAACATAATCGAAATGGAGTCGAAGTTCAGGGCACAAGGGCGAGATTTATTCCACATCCATAATCCTCTCAACTTGACTAAAAATGCTTCGATTGCGACAAAACGTTATCATGTTGTTCCGGAGAAATATTGAATCAATTCTGTTTAATATAATCGAAATGGGGCCAAAGGTCAGGGCATAAGAGCGAGATTGTTCCACATCCATTATCCTCATAACTTGAGTTATGATTTCTGGTATGTTGGAAAGCGTATTATAATCAGTGCATTGCATAATTTTACTAACTTTTCTTTCTTGCCGCGTAGTACCATATTGAAATCATTCCAAAATCTACGCGGAAGTATTATAAGAGATTCATAGTTAGTCAAATAGCTTCACGATGTATCTCTTCGCGAAGTGAGGTAAGTCTGGCATCCCCTGTGGTGTATTTTTTGAGGTATAATGAAAAGTTAATAGTACTTTGAAAGGCAATCTTGCACATCCACGTTGTGCCAAACTACACTCTTTGCAAAAAAATAAAAATAAAAATAAAAAATATAAAAAAATAAAAAACGAAACACCCAAAACACCCAGAAGTAATAATCAGATCAAAATTGGTATGTGCAATATACACTATATTGACAAAAGTCACCGGACACTCCTACGAAAGCAAATGGACGGGTCTACTGCGGTGTTAAGATGCTTGGTATAGCTTCAAACGGTATGAAGACAAGCCTGCAGCTGACCTCGATCATATCGCACCGTGAGGTTGAATGAAAATCTCGTTGCGGGAGAGAACTGACTTTGAGAAAGGAAAGATTGTTGGGCCGCCCCGGTGGCGCAGTGGTTTAAGCGATGGTCTCTTGGTTTAAGCGATGGTCTCTGATCATTCGTCCGAACGGGGTCTGGGTTCGAATCCCGGTGAGGCATGGATGTTGTGTTTGTCTTACGGCACTGGCTCTCTCCCTTCCCTGGAACCAGTGACCCTAAATTAGGGACGGGCGACTGCTTATAGCCCATTGAGTTGCTCACGGTGGTCGTTAAACCTCCAATCAAAAAAAAAAAAAAAAAAAAAAGATTGTTGGGTGCTATATTTTTGCGAGCTGTCCATAAGAGAAATCGAGAGGCGTTTAAATATACCCAAGTCAACTGTTTTAGATGCACTGAATAAGTGCAAAACACATGGCGTGCCTGAAGCAGCAAAACTTACCGGCAGACCAAAAAAATCTGTGATATAGGACGTCGAAGCCTCAGGAGAGTCGTTACAGCTAATCGACGGAGTACTGCACAAGACCTCAGTGTACATGTGAGTAAAAATGCTGGAACCTCTGTATGTACACGTACCATTCGCAGAGAACTTCATTCCTTGGGTTACCGTGGTCATCCGGCTGCTCATAAGCCTTTCATCTCTACTCGTTATGCTACTCGTCGTTTACCATGGTGTAAAGAACATTCATCGTGGACCGCAGATCATTGGAAACATGTGCTATGGACTGATGAATCCAGATGTACGATCCATCAGTCTGTTGGCGGTGTACGAATAAGACGGCAGCCGGGCGAACGCTATTTACCACAGTGTACTCTTCCTACTGTCAAGTTTCGAGCTGACAATGTACTCGTGTGAAGGTGTTTTTCGTGGTATAGTCCCGGCCCATTGGTTATCGCAGACAAACCTGGTAACCAGCACATGTACCTCGATATTCTGGACAATTATGCCCTACCAACTCTGTGGCAAAACTATGGAATCGAGCCTTGTTGATACCAGCAGGATAATGCACTGAGCCGTAAAGAAAGGGCTGTTACGGAGTGGTTTGACTATGATTCCGCATCGTGTGTGGACTAGACAGCACAGAGCCCCGATCTTACTCCCATAGCGTACCGATGAGATGAATTAGAGTTTCGAACCAAGGCCTACTACGAAGCAACAGTTAACGGCAGCATTATGTACTGAATGGAAGCCCCTGCCTATCGCTGTGTTCCAAATCCTTGTCGAAAGCATGTCTCGAAGGGTCCGAGCATGCATTAAGACCATACTAATGTAGGTCAATAACTGCTATGTTGTGTTTCTCTTCTAGGTGTCCGGTGATTTTTGTCAATATAGTGTTTATGTATAAGAAAGGAGATGATTGCAATTCCAGAGCAGTTGAGCTATTTATTCTGGTAAAACAGCTACACGAATGGAACAAGTCAGAACGTTGAAGCACCACCTTTGGCTCGTATACAAGAAGTTACTCGGCATGGCATAGACGCGTACAGTTCCCGGATATTGTCATGAGGTATAGCATGCCAGATGGTGTCCAAACTGCGGACCAATTCGCCGACATTCCGGGATGGGTGTAGGTGACGTCTCATCATGTCCCAAACATGTTCGGTCGGTGAGAGGTCGGGATATCGAGATGGCCATAGAAGAGTGTCGACATTACGGAGGCCGGACTGAAGAGGTCGTGCCGTGTGTGGCCGGGCATTACCCTGTTGAAAATTTTTTCAGTGATGCTGAGAGAGGAATGGCAGCACAACAGGTCGCATAATGTTGTCGACATACCGTTGAACCGTGAGGTTAGTAAGGATGAGTTACCAAGGGTGTCTGGATATCGTAGGAAATGGCTCCCCAGACAGTCACTCCTGGTGTGCGAACCGTCTACCGATCCATGGTAAAGGCAGGATCTAAGTAACTAATTTCTGAAATTTGTTCTATTTTTTTTATTTGCCCGCTATGTAAGGTTCATTTTATAGCTTTCATATTACCTTTAATAAACCGTAGAATAAAAATAATGTTTATTTTTTTTATCTACACTTGTGAGCGTACCTAAAACTTAGCATTTGTGAGATATGTAACTTACATTTACCAAATTAAGCAGTTTAAAGAAGTAATATATAAATATATAATTGTAAAACATGTGTTACATATACTGTATATGTAATATATGGCAATAAGAGTCCAAATCGAGGCAATGAGTGTCCAAATAACAGTTTAAAGAAGTAACATAATTGTTCAAGGTTCAGTTTAAAGAAGTAACGAAAAGGTTCAAGCTCTGTTGATGTTTGGATCACTGCAGAATTAAACTAACATAGATAATGAGAGTCCAATAACAGTTTAACGAAGTTATATAATCGAGGACTCTCATTAAAAATGACTCTCATAAACTGTTATAATAGAGGACTCTCATAAACTGTTATAATCGAGGACTCTCATAAACTGTTATGGGTTCTCATATATAATATATAATCGAGGACTCAAACTCTTATACTCAGATGATGTAACTGACCAAATATGTTATAAATATTTGCACTGCTAAGATATGACCTAAACAACAGATCTCAAGAACATGTAAAAGTTACATTATGACAATCAATTTTTTCCTTTAGGAAGAAAACTACTCAACTGAATAGTTTCCTTCCTAAAGGAATAAAAAATTATTCAGTTGAGTTCTCATATATAATCGAGGATTCAACTGTTATTGGACTATCATATAAATATATAATTGAGGACTCTGATTTAATCGAGGACTCTCATAAACTGTTATTGGACTCTCAATAACAATGAGAGTCCAAATAACAGTTTAAAGAAGTAATATATAAGATATGTAAATGTAAAACATGTAACTTACATTTTACAAATTAAAGAGTTTAAAAAAGTAATTTTGTTCTTTAACAGTGAAGCACCAACAGTTTAATTAATGGTTACATAAGATATGTGACTTACATTTACCAAATTAAAAACCAACAGTTTAATTATTTTTTTCTTTGTTTTCAGTCATTTACCATAAGATATGTAACTTACATTTACCAAATTAAGAGTAAACATCCTCTTACCCGGTTCCATGAAAAAAAAAATGTGGCCCCTGATGAATAGTAATTAAGAACCAATGCTCTAGAATCTGTGGCTACAATTTTATTCTGCAACAGTAGAAGCAGTTTTTACCAATATCTCAGCGGCTTCAATTTAAGGAAGAAATTAGTACTTCTCTATTTGTTCCCCTGTTAACGAATAATTTCCTCTTACATATCGATGACGCTCTGAAGATTGGGATAAAATCTTCATTAACAGAAACATTCGTTGATGTTACAGAAATTCAGCTGATAAAGTCACAACTAGCGCTAAGGCATTTGTTCTCAAAGCACGATGATCATCGTGTTTTATCATTTGTATAACTAAAACTGCAATGTACGTTTCGTGTACTTTGAGATAAATTTCTTAAAAGACATCACCTAGGAGATGTGGAAATTTTGTAACGCCATTACAACGTGAAGTATTTGAAAAATCTTTGCATGAGTAGCCTTCAGCGATTATTTATTTTCAACAACTCCTCATCAAAACGTGGTTTCGCTTCCTGAATGCTGCCAACCTTTATAAACAGGAGCAAATTAGTGTCACTCGGGCGAAAATTTTCCTTCTAGCAATTAGGGAAAATTAGCTCCTCTTTACATTAGACTTCCATTTAATATCCTGGTTGTTGTAAGATACCATTGAGTTGTCAAGGTTCGTGACTCCATGTTCAGTTCTGATACTTTATTAACCGCAACAGATCAAATGAAGTCAGGAACTTCAAAGCCTCCATTAAAAATTAAGATTTTCTCAGAGTGTAATCATATTTACTTTTAAAATTACACGAGGAAATGTGGAGATCCATAAAGAGGTGGCTCGAGCATTTCCTAGAAACATTTCTTTAACACACTAGGCAGATTAAGTTAATATTAGTTTCTAAAGAGAGTTTCCTTCAACTGTGTGCAATTTCCTATATGTCTTCTGTTAATTATTTTATAAATATGCTTAAGCAAAGAGGTAATAATTAATAGATGATGAAAAGATGTTTCTACTAAATTAAATGAATAATAATTAAATTCCATACTATTGAAATAGTTTAATCTATTGACGAAATAGAAATCAACCTGATTAGAAAGATGTTACTATTCTTTTTGGTTATTTCGTTTAACACAAATTCACATCTCGAATTTAAAAACTATATTATTTAGGAGTATATACAGTGTGTTACCACAAGTCATGAGATACTGCTTTTGTTTTGAGGAGGATTGGTATTCTTGACTATTGTCCAGCCCAGTGCACCAATCAATCCACGCAGGAAAATACACACTATTAACATTCATTCAGAGAGTGCTATATACCTCTCACTTTGTGGAGCATTTTTAACATCGTGTGTGTGCGTGTGTATGACTAACCTCTCTAGGTTTTACCAACGAGAAAAAAATATTTTAATTAAATGGATGTTGTTGATTTCACCAACGAACAAAATTCCCCTAAAAACTATTTTATTGAAATGATCAGTTTACCGAAGGAGTGTTTAACCGAAAGCCTCACTTTATCAAATTGATCGCTTTACCGAAGGGTTGTGTTACTGAAACCCCTTTACCGAAAGGTCGTTTTGTCGAAATGGTCGCTTTACCGAAGTGGTATTCACCAAACCCACCACTTCATTGAATGGTCGTTTCATCAAAATGATCCGTTTACCGAAGGATTGTTTCATCGAAAAGATAATTTCATTGAAAGATCCTTTTAACAAAATGATCACTTTACCAAATAATTGTTTCGTGGTAAAGATCACTTCATCAAAAGGTCGTTTTATCGAAATGGTCACTTTACCAAAAGGATGTTTCATTGAAGAAATCACTTCATCGAAAGGCCGATTTGTCGAAATTATCATTTTACCGAAGAATTGTTTTGCCAAAAAGGTCTCTTCATCTAAAGGTCGTTTTATCGAAGCGGTTACTTTACCAAATGAGTGCTTCATCGAAAAGAACACCCTATCGAAAGGGTCACTATACCGATATTATTTCATGGAATCCACCGTTGGGTTATTTCACTGAATCCACTTTATCTAAAGGTAATTTTATCGAAATGGTCATTTTACTGAACGGTTATTCGTCGAAATCACCACTTTGTTTGAAGGTCGTTTCATCGAAGGGTTGTTTCACCGAAAAGATCACTTCATCGAAATGTTATTTACCAAAATAATTAGCTTTATCAAAGGGTTGTTTCACCGAAAAGATCATTTCATCGAAAGGGGATTTTATCAAAATGATCACATAACTGAGAAATTGTTTCGCCAAAAAGATCACTTCATCTAAATGTACGTAGTTTCTATCGAAGGGGCGTTTCACCGAAAACATATTTTTAGCAAAGGGGTTTTACACGGAAAAGATCACTTCATCGAAAGGTCTCTTTGTTGAAATGATCATACTACCGAAGGATTGCCTAAAAATGAATGAATGAATAAATAAATAAATAAATAAATAAATAAACAATTTCATCAAAAGTTCGTTTTGTCGACGTAATCATATAAACAAAGGTTTAATTCACAGGAAATCTCACTTAATTGAAAGGTCGTTTAGTCCCCGGAAATTTGCCATTAACTGTTCGTAGAGTTAATACACTCCCGTGCAGCCACTGACTGTACTATTCACTGCAGTAAAACCTAACAGAAGTACAATAAACAACTGTTCAGTGAGGAGACGTGATACAAATTGGACCTCATAGAGATGTAGAGATCAGCTCATTTGCAAGTTCAAACATGTTTGAATCCTGTTTCCTCATATTTATCTGTCCTGTTACCTCTTTCTTCCTCAGCATTTCTTCGTCCACCACCAAGTGCTACCACATCCATGACTGGGCATGTCACAAGTTTGAGTGATACCATTAATTCGTAGCTGATCGAACAGAATTTCTAATTAATAAAAACTTTGTTTTTTGCCTAATCCGAAGATCGAAAAATTCAATTTTGGGGAAAACTGTACGCGCGATAGACAAATTTGCGCATCAATTTTGGAATCAGTGTAACAAAAGTAATAAAAAGCTGGTGACAAACCTCAAACAATAAAACAGTCATAGACTTTTAAATTATTAATTAACGATAAGTTAAATTATTGTACATACATTTAGTAGCTACCAGATTTGTTAGTTGCACTTCTTAAATCAAATTTAATACGAATGATGGTATTCCGGAAGAAATTTAGCACACTGACACTTGTAAATGTAATAGCACATAAAAACTCAATCATTTATGTTGTGTCCGTCCTCCCAATGACTGCTTCAATCATTTTTAATTTCTTTGCCGCCAGACTATTAGAAAAAAATAGCTTTAAGTGAAATTATTTCTATAAATCATCTTCCGGTGAAGGGATTTTTTCCGAAGAAATGACCATTCGGTGAAATGAACCACTAACCCTTCGGTAAAGTGAAACTTTCGGGCAGGTGAGTTTCGGAGAAGTGATCTTTCGGTAAAATGAGGATTAACGTGGTTTAGCGCACGGAGCGTATAAGGTATGAAAGACAGATGACACAGAATTGGAGAAAGTTGACAGATGGCCTTCTTAGAAGAAGACCACACAGATGCGCCATAGATAACGCTGAAAAAGTCTTGGAAGAATTATGAAACATGGACGTGAAGAAAAAGCAAAGCCGCAAACAACCAAAGAAGAAGAAGGAAGAAAAGAAGAATAAATTGCTATAGAAACGCTTAAGACCTGGTCATGTAACTTATGACTTTTTCCGTTTGACCAACTGATCCTTGACCTGTTCCATCTCTTCTGTAGAAAAGATGTCAGCAAAAGTTCAGATGTGGTAAATGGAAAACTGTGAGCTACACTGGTCTCGTGGTCTGAGGCTATGGTTTCTGGCTATTAATCAGAGAAGAGCCCGGATTCGAGTCTCCCGATTGATACATGGGTGCACTGAGAGAAAAAAAAATGTTTGAATCAACAAAATAGTTTTGTTGAGCTGTTGTGTCGATTTAGTTTGCTGCTTTAGCCAAACTCCATCGGAATTGTTTTGTTGGCAAAACAAAATTATTTCGTTGACTATATTTTGTTAATTCAGCTGTATGGAGGTGGCATTGACCTTACACCAAAGCGCACGTGATTACTAGCTACTCCATACGGGCACTACCAGACTACCACAGACCAGAAGAATTTCGTTTTGCACTTAAGATTTCGTTTTGAATTATGGCTGGCTGCGAAGTGAGTGCATTGTTAGAAGACTGGGATCTGTCAACTCTGATAGAGACATTCAGATGTAAGAATCTTAATAATTCTGACGTATCATGAAAGAAATACGGGATTACGCCATATAATGCAAATTTTGAAGATGACAATCCGTTTTTTGGCGGAAATGCTACAAGGATGGTAAATCAGATAATATCCGAAAACTTGAAAATTTTCTTCGTCCTGGAGCGGGACTCGAATCCGCGTCCCCCAGAAAGCGCTCGGGTATCCTAACCACTACACCACCCAGAACGACCAAGTTTCAAGTTTCCGATCATTTTGAATATAACCATCACAGGATTCGCTAGTCGGAGCAACCGGCATTCATGTTTAGCGAAGTTGGAGGTTAAGAATCTTATCCCATGTTTGCCCGGAGAAACAGATAAATCATGAAAGAAATACGGGATTACGCCATATACACTGCCGGACAATTGCTAAGGACGGATGACAATAGCAACGATAGCAACCATAAAATGGAAGGCAGGAAAATGTGGAAATTAGCATAAGTGCGGGATACAGTAAGACGTGTTGTGCGTTTGCAAATTTTGGATTGCCGAACCTGTTCGTGACGTCATAGCGCTGATAAGAGATATAAAGGATTTGACGCGTATTGACCGTTGTTGTTCAAACGCAAAGTTGAAAGGGAAAGAATGAATTGACGAACTTGCAATTTTCAGTATGTCTTCCCGACGTCACCTAGATGATTTTACGCGTGGCCGTATTATTGGCAAGATTGAAGAAGGACAAAAAAATAACAGATGTTGCCAGGGAGTTCGAGGTCAGCCACAGTGTTGTTTTAAGGCTTTGGAAATCATTTCAAACAAATGGAGAGTGTAGCAAACGTCACGGGGAGGTCGTGTTTGCAGTACGACACCTGCAGAAGATCGGTACATAGTGCTATCAACAAAAAGACACTGGCGCAGCACAGCTAGTCAGGTAGCAAATCAGTTTATGGCTGCTACTGACAAGCGGATCTCCCGAAAAACTGTCGCCAGACGTTTGCATGAAGGAGGACTATACGCCCGCCGTCCTGTTGTGTGCATCCCATTGTCCAGACGTCACCGTACCGCCCGTTTGCAATGGTGCCATCAACATCGCAGTTGGTCTGATAATGACTGGTCTGCTGTCCTCTTCTCAGATGAGAGTAGATACAGTCTATCATCTGATTGTCGACGACAACTGATCTGGCATGATAGTGGTACTGCATATTGTCCAGCAAACATACAGGAAAGGGACCGATATCCAACATGTAGTGTCATGGTATGGGCTGGCATCATGATCAATGGCCGTACATCCCTCTATGTGCTTTTAACTGGGACTATGACTGGCCAACGATACATTAATGATGTTCTGCTACCTCATGTTCGCATGTTCCGTGGTGCTGTCGGTGATAGATTCATTTTCATGGACGACAACGCAACATGTCATCGAACAGTCGCTGTCCAGGAGTGTATTGAGAGCGAGGATATTTAACACCTCGTATGGCCAGCACGTTCTCCAGATCTGAATCCCATTGAAAATGTGTGGGATGCTTTGGGGAGGAGTCTTGCTGGTCGCCAATGCCCTCCAATAAACAAGGACACCCTCATCCGTGCACTGACAGAGGAATGGGATAAATTGCCCCAACAGCTGCTTGATAATGTTGTGCAAAGCATGACACGATGTGTGGAATCTTGCATCGCCCTCCATGGTGGCCATATCCCGTATTGACATCTTACGCCGGAACGCCTGCGGACGGTAATTGCATTTTTTTCACGTTTACGTATTCTGCACAAAATGGCCTGTTTGTCCCTTGAACACGTTCCAAAGCCTTCTGGATTTCAGAGCACAATAAATTGTCTTTCTTGTTATGTCCTGGCATTTTGACATTATTTTATTTCACTTGGCATCCAACCACACTTACTTTTTTATGCGCTATATAGCCGTTTATGATCCGTCCTTAGCAATTGTCCAGCAGTGTAATACAAATTTTGAAGATGACAATCCGATTTTTGGCGGAAATGCGACAAGGATGGTAAATCAGATAATATCCGAAAACTTGAAAATTTTCGTCGTCCTGGAGCGGGACTCGAATCCGCGTCTCCCAGAAAGCGCCCGGGTATGTCAACCACTACACCACCCAGAACGACCAAGTTTCAAGTTTTCTATCAATTTTAATATAACTATCACAGGATTCGGAACTTGAAACTTGGTCGTTCTGGGTGGTGTAGTGGTTGGCATACCCGAGCGCTTTCTGGGAGACGTGGATTCGAGTCCCGCTCCAGGACGATGAAAATTTTCAAGTTTTCGGATATTATATGACGTACCATCCTTGTCACATTTACGCCAAAAATCGGATTGTCATCTTCAAAATTTGTATTATATGGCGTAATCCCGTATTTCTTTCATGATTTATCTGTTTCTCCGGGCAAACACGGGATAAGATTTTTAACCTCCAGATTCGCTAAATATGAATGCCGGTTGCTTCGACTAGCGAATCCTGATAAAGCAATAATACATTTCTTTTGACTATGACGGCTTGCGGTTCCTGATCGCAAATAAAATTTTGCACATGAGGTAATGATAAGAGTTGTAATTTATGTATAGAGCTTGATTTCATGTATAGGCTATACATACAGGGTGTTTCAAAATTCGTGCGGCAACCAAAGATTACATGGTGATAGTGCCCAGGAACATATAGAACGTTAAGAAACATATTACGATTTTTTCAAAAATGTCAAAAATTTGTTTCATCAAAAAACTAAGGAAAACATTTAAAAAGAAATCGGATTTAGAAAAATGTTACACACGCACCAAAAATAAATCGTCTGTGAACATTCCAGAAGGTAATAAACCGGCCTTCAAATGCTGAATTCGCAGATAAGAGTTTACTCTCAAGAACAGCTATAGCTGAGTGGTTAACACGCCTAGTTTCTGCGCTAAGGGTCGCAGGTTAAAATCCACTCGGTGAGAGATTTTTCGCTGGCTATGGAAAAATTTCTTCGTGGCGTAACACCGTCCAAATTCGTTTAAACACCACTAGAAAACAAAGACGGAGGGGGAAAAATGGCTGAAACCCAGGGTCAAAGGGCACCGGCAAAGTGTTGCCATCGAAAAAAGTTTAGGGACAAAGTGGCCCAGCTACATAACTCTAAATTTTTTTGGAGCAAGACATTACTGTGTCACGATAACAATATGTTTGGTTGCAGCAAAAAAACGTTTCATCACGATAACAATACATATTGTTGGATCAAACAAAATCCCCAAAATCAACCTAGACATTTTGTTCAATGCCGCAACTTCGCTACCTGGGCTTTATTCCCTACATACCAAAAGTTTCCTATCAACTCAAAAACGCGCTCAGGAGGATGAGCTTCGGTGTCGGCATAAGGTGTCCGGCATCTTTATATACGATGCTTTAGAGAAATATTGGCAAGCCCCCTCTTCTCAATGAGGCAGGTGTTTATGCAATCCCACTAAAATATCCGGAACGCTCCAGGCGATACTACATCGGAATGACCAAACGTTCGTTTGGAATTAGAATCAACGAACATAAAAGGGATACAAAAGACAGTAAAATAACCACTGCTCTATCAAGAGAGGTCAAGTTCAAGTCCGCTGATCCAATGTGGAATGATATCAAGACATTAGCTTCATACTCAACACCTAAATCTACTGCCATTCGCGAAACCTTGGAAATGTTGACCAGTAGCGGGGCTTGTAATGATAGCGTCTCTCTCGAGTTGCCACGCATTTGGAATCAACTCTTCAAATAATGCTGTGTTTTCTACCACAGTACCGCGCGCCCAACCAAAATGACCTCGTTTCTTCGAATGTCTGATCACATTTGCGCCTATTCATTTATTGAAAAAACATGCGAAAGAAAATGAGCACAACCCCCCACCCCCACCAAATCTTGAACTAAAATTTAACGAACCGTCTCCTCATGAACACCGAACTCACATTCCAGCATCCTCGAGGTCACATTACGATCCCTTTTCATCCTTTCAGGGCCTTTCGAACGATCACTTTTCATCCTTTCCGGGCCTTTCGTTATTTTGTAAACCTTCCTGCCCATTCTTGAAAGGTTATTTTCTAAACTTTCCCGCCCCTCCTTGAAACGTTATTTCTAAAGTTTTCCGCCCATCCTTGAAACGTCATTTTCTAAACCTTCACGCCCATCCTTGAAACGTTACCTTCTAAACTTCTCCGCCCATCCTTGAAACGTTATTTTCTAACCCTTTCCGCCCATCCTTTAAAAGTTATTTTCTAAACCTTCCCGCCCATCCTTGAAACGTTATTTTCTAAACTTTCCCGCCCATCCTTGAAACGTTATTTTCTAAACCATCCCGCCATCCTTGAAACGCTATTTTCTAAACCTTCCCGCCCATCCTTGAAACGTGCATAGAACCGAAATATTTGTGCACGAGATAGGCAATCAGCCCTATACCCAACAAGCAGCAACTAAACTGTCTCAGATTCAGTTCTACCGATTTTCAAACAGAGCCGAATATTTTCTCTCTTCTCCGTGACAGAGCAGTGACAATATTTTCCCACCGAATGACGTCGTTCAAGCGTAAATAATCATCTGCGCAGTTCTCACGCAAATGTTGTTGCCACCCCATAAGTGAAAAATTGCATAAAAAAAATCATGCTTTCCCTACCCGTGTGTTTACTGAAAATGTTTTTGAAAAATTAAAGAACAAACAAAAGCCTTAACTAACCCGATTGGCGTAACAAAACTAACATATCCGATTTGCGAAGTGATTATGCTACCGAGAAGGTAACAATCACGTGCTGTGAGTAGCTCGACTGACTCCAATTTACCAGAATTGAAGTCAACAGAAATACGCATGCGCAGTCTGCTCCGGCATCAGCCTGATGTATGTTGGCTTCTGTGCACTGCATTTTAACTCTTAAGATATGGCGGCGCTAGTTACGTCTCGCCGAGCCTTAACTTTTTCTTAGTTAGATATTTTTCGGGAGCACATTGAACGGCAAAAACGTAATTTTTCTCCGTTACCTCACACTTTTCTCAAAAACGGACAGTGTGCAGAACTTTTGTTGAGACACCCCTCCATATTCACGCAATTTAAAAGCTGTGGCAATGACATGTGTATGGAAAATTAATCTTATAACTACGTAGCATGTTAGAAGACAACATTGGCAAAATTCTCAATTACAGAAATGAAGCTATTCTACTTTAGGTCTTAGCCATTCGTGGAAACACGTAGAATTTACAGTTACTATTTGACTTGCTCGATATATCAGCGCCGTCATTCTTAGAAAGAGGAAACAAAAATCATGTCAAAAACTTTACGGGCGACTCGTCTAGTAGCTATCCAAGTCTCGAAAATTCATCGCCGGGCATTAGTATTTTCATCACCCTGCAAACGATCTCTCCTCGGAGAAATCTTTCGCTCTGACAGAAAATACCATTAGAGGACTTCACACCCTTTATTAATCACACTCGGAGCTTCCTGGGGAATCCTTTCACGCTGAAACAGTTGATTAAACTTGTCACCGCAGAAACATGTCATTTGTTAAAACGTTAAGGCGCGTGACTAGAAGCTCGAATAATTAGGCGTAATTATGATGGAGTCATAAAGAAGAATTCCCTTCCCCCTCCTAGAGCGCATGTGTGTATGTTTGTGCATCCAGCGTTTGTCAAGCTACATACAGTGAAAAATCTTGCGCCTCGCTCGATTTAATTACTAGCATGAAAAGTACAAGGAATGCCTTGTCTCTGTATTCGGCTGCTTTGGAAAGAAAGAAAAAAAAAGCGCAAATGATTTTCGTGGAGGACATGAATTTTGTTATCATTTCAACTTGATTGGTAATTAATGGAAATAATTCTCCCCAAAGAGTGCTTCACAATTGTAAGACAGATGCTGGTATCATTTCTTTCTGGAGTAATCATGATTTGTGAGATAGATAGATGTTCACCGAAATTCTGTTAAAATGGAAGCCGCCTCTAGGAAACACAAACATAGAAATTTTGTTTGGCGTTTTTGCACTCAGCGTTCACGAGTCCAATTGATTTAGAATAAAGAGAATTCTTATTTGATGCCCTCGCGAACTGCAATTAAAGATCAAACAGGTTGCTATTATATAAAGATATACGATGAATTGAAGAAAGATCTTTAATTTACTTAAGATAACTTTATAAAGACGGAATTGTTTATCTGACCTCACGCATTTCTTTTTCCATCGCAAGACTCGTTTGATAAAAAAAGAGCTTTCGATTCACGCATGTATTGTTATCTATTTTATTACCTTAAAACTTGTTTCTCTCGAAGTATTTTTTATTTCATGAATTTCTTTCCTGAACGATATCTCATTGGTATCACGACCTTTCCGTTTAATTCAATAATAGAAAAGAAGTGACTTTCAGACAGCTTTGGTAAAACAAAGCGGGTAATTAGTTAAACAATACCAAATCTTGGATATAGCAGGATTTGTTTGAACAAATGTTGTGAATGATATTTGTTTTTGTCGTATGTTAATGAGACGCAAAAGTAAATGTGAAGTTCTTATCGTATTGTTCTAATACGGAAAACAAGAAAACAAACTACATATTATAAAACTAATTAATTTTTTAGCTAAATGTTGCACCTGATATGCCAGGTCGTTCGGAAAATAATGGCAGATTTGAAGGGTGAAAAATGAAAGAGACATACCTCATAGCACTCAACCTTGTTTTATTCGAAAGAGGTGCCTTCAGCAGCTACACACCTCAGTCAGCAAGTGACAAGTATTTCAATGCCAGTCCGGAAGAAATCTGGCTCCCTGGAGGCAAAACAGTCACAGAATGCGATTTGGGCCTCCTCTCGGTTTCTGAAGGTCTCAGTTTCTGACGGTCTGAAGGTCCTCTCGGTTTCTGAAGATCTGTAGGTCCTCCCGGTTCCTGAAGGTCCTCCAGGTTTCTGGAGGTCTCAGTTTGTGAAGGTCTGAAGGTCCTCTCGGTTTGTGAAGGTCTGAAGGTCCTCTCGGTTTCTGAAAGTCCTCTCGGTTTCTGAAAGTCCTCTCGGTTTCTGAAGGTCCTCTCGGTTTCTGAAGGTCCTCTCGGTTTCTGAAGGTCCTCTCGGTTTCTGAAGGTCCTCTCGGTTTCTGAAGGTCTGAAGGTCCTCTCGGTTTCTGAAGGTCTGAAGGTCCTTTCGGTTTCTGGAGGTCTCAGTTTCTGAAGGTCAGAAGGTCCTCTCGGTTTGTGAAGGTCTCAGTTTCTGAAGGTCTGAAGGTCCTCTCGGTTTGTGAAGGTCTCAGTTTCTGAAGGTCGGAAGGTCCTCTCGGTTTCTGAAGGTTTGAAGGTCCTCTCGGTTTCTGAAGGTCCTCTCGGTTTCTGAAGGTCCTCTCGGTTTCTGAAGGTTTTCTCGGTTTCTGAAGGTCTGAAGGTCCTTTCGGTTTCTGGAGGTCTCAGTTTCTGAAGGTCTGAAGGTCCTCTCGGTTTGTGAAGGCCTCAGTTTCTGAAGGTCTGAAGGTCCTCTCGGTTTCTGAAGGTCTCAGTTTCTGAAACTGAAAGTCCTCTCGCTTTCCGAAGGTCTGAAAGTCCTCTCGGTTTCTGAAGGTCTCAGTTTCTGAAGGTCTGAAGATCTTCTCGGTTTCTAAAGGTCTGAAGATCCTCTCGGTTTCTGAAGGTGTGAAGGTCCTCTTGGTTTCTGAAGGTCTCAGGTGGAAATCGGTAATTGCCAAATCAGGTGAGTAGGCTGGATGTGGGAGGGTTTGACCCTCAGTTTGCCTAATTTCTGTTTCGCCATTTGTGACACGCGTGGTCTCGCGTTGTCGTGGAGGAGGACGGGGCACTTCCTGTTAACTAAAGATGGCTGTTTGGAATACAACTTCTCGTGCATTTGATCAATTTCTTCACAGTCGTGACTGAGGTAATCCTTTTATCAGCATTCAAGAACCTGTAGTATATGGCACTATGAACAGTCCACCACACTGCAAAAATTTTCTTTGGCGTCTGCCTTCTTTTAGGAATTAGTTTCGGTGGTTCACCATGGTTCAGCCACTGTCCATATCGCTTACGGTTGTCATATACACCCACTTTTCATTACAGACTACAGTGCGATCATGTATGGCTCCTTTTAATTGCGAAGCAGAAGATTACCACACATCTGAAACCCTGATGCTCCGTCAGTTCGTGTGGGAACCACGTATGGAGCTTCTTGACCTTACCAATTTGGTAGAGATGTTCGGAAACGGTTGACGCCGACTCATGATACTGTTTGGCGAGTTCTCTGACTATGACGGAAGGATCTACACCCACATTTGCCTCCAGACTGTCGTTGACCGAATGTAGTCCTCGGCTCTCCTCGTTTTGTGAGGCTCGTGTCACCTTCATACGTACATTTACGACGAAATCTGACTAGCATTCAATGTATGGGCCATCGTGTTGCACCGTCTTTAGCCATCTGCCTGCCAGTTTCTCGATTCCGCGGCGGTACCAGTTCTTGCCCTTCGAGGCGAAGAAACTCCTTCACCCCAGCTGCCACCTCCTCTTGGTTGTTGAAGTACCGCCCTCGAAGGAAGTAGGCCATGGACCGGAACAGGTAATAATCCGACGGGGCAAGGTCGGGTCCATTTGCTGGGTGTGGCATGAGTTCGATGCCCTCAAGTTCCGGGAGTTTTGCCTGGGTCATTCTCACGGTATGAGGCCAAAATTGTCTTGCTGTAGGAGACTGCGCTTTCTGATCACCATTACCGGGTACTTCTCCTCCAAAACGGCATACATCCTTTCCAGCTGTTCGCAGTAGAGGTTGGCGTTGATGGTCCGACCGTCTGGAACAAATTCGTAATGGATTATCCCCTCGAAATTCCACCAGACGCAGAGTATCATCTTGTGCTCGAAGCGTGCACGTTTGGCAACAAGTTCAGGAAGCTGGTCCGGTGTCAACCACTGCCGTTGTGTGTCAGGATTACGGAAATAGACCCACTTTTCACCGCACGTAACTATTCTATTGATGAAACGTACATCGCGAGGGTTTTCTAGGAGTTCCGTGCACACTTCCACTTGGCGGTTTGTTTCCTCTGGCGTCAGTTCGTGAGGGACAATGTAGCAGCTCCTGTAGACCTTGCCGAGGTCCTGAAGGTGACGTACCACGGTGGTCTGTGATATGCCCAGCTCGCCTGATACTCTTCGAGAACTGGTTGTCGTACTTGCCTCTACGGTCTGGCACACGGCCTCCGAATCCACGGTTCCCGGCCTACCTGACCTTGCCTGATCGTCGTGGTTAGTGGTCGCGATACGTTTATGGAGAGGGAGTAAAAATACTTCTCATATGAATTTTGAGAAGTATTTTGTGATTTCTGGAAGTAGCACATAAAAATTCTCACTTCTGAAAAACTGTTTTTTTTTAATTCTATTAAAAACATATGCATTGCAATTAAAAAAATCTGTCCTTTGGACATGCAGTTATTTTAATAATAATAATAATAATAATAATAATAATAATAATAATAATAATAATAATAATAATAATAATAATAATAATATTTTTTAAAATAAAAAAAACATACACCAACATAAAAATTCTCACTTTTAAAAAGCTGATGTTTTTTTAATTCTATTAAAAACATATGCATTACAATTAAGGAAATCTGTCCTTCGGACATGCAGTTATTTTAATTATTTTAATAAGCACAGAAAATGTAAAATAGAATAATAATTACTATGGTTAAAAATATGCATCCTTACCTCTGCGGCAAAGATGGAAATTTTGTTACATATGGTCGTACAATTCACAATTTTTCCTGTACATGTGATTTTGTATTGGAACAGGTTGTAGCTGAGAATGATCTCAGTCTCTCGTGTTTTTAATAAAAAAAAATACAACCGGCTTTGTCAAGTTCTGTTGATTTGCTAGAAGTATCTTATCAGTACACTGAGAATTAAAATCCATGGCATATTTATATTGTTATTTTAATGGATATAACTGTCATCAGTAGGTTTTACTTTGATTTAGTGCTGTAGTTATTCGACAACGCTGTCCACAAACCTTCAGAACTCTCGGGAAAAAAAAAACCCCTTCAGAACTGTCGAAAAAAATGTTGCCTTCCCCACCATTTCGTTTGGGTTTACACACACACCCATCCTGCAATCCTTTTCTGGCTCTGTCGTTTGCCGGGCTCGCAGTGCGCTGTGGGGAACGAGAGAGGGATTACGTTATGGATGGCGTAACTGCTGTGTTGAATAGTCGATGGAAAAAATAATAGTAAAGAAAATATTAAAAAAAAACCTGAAGGTGGGTTTTTAAATCAAGATGGATACCTTTTTGGAGCAGTAAAAATACGTCTCGATTTTTTAGGAACTAATTTTCGTGTTTGATGCGTGAAATACGCGTATCCAGGCGTTAACGCAATCTCACGTCGAGGTTTCTGTTACCTGAGCGAAATTTCTTGAACCTTCTGGTTGGGGTGCTGTGGTCCACGGAACCTTCCCCTTTCGCATGACAAATGTTTCGTGTTGCTTGAGCAACGTTATGGCCGAGTTTCAACTAGTAAAGCGAAAATTCCCTAATTAGCCGGTTGTAGCTGTTCATCTTTTAGGCGTCCCAACCATAGGCAGAAGGATGAAATGCAATGCTATTCCCAGCAACGACTACCATTTTAGATTGAATCCATGGCTATAAGCAGTATCCATGGTGCAGTGGTCTAAACGATGGCTTCTGATTATTCTTCCGAAAGGGGTCCGGGTTCGAATCCCGGTGAAGCATGGATGTTGTGTTTGTCTTACGGCATTGGCTCCCTCTCTTTCCTGGAACTAGTGGCTCTAAATTAGGGACAGACGACTGCTTATAGCCCATTGAGTTGCTCACGGTGGTCGTTAAACTTCCAATCAAACAAACTACCACTTTATATCCCTTTCGACTGACTACAGTGCGCGACTTGAAGTAGTTTAAACACGTGACATATCCGCCGTAGTACAGGCGTTTATGCAAATATTACGAAACTGTCAAATCAACCAGATTTCTACAATAGGTAAAAACATCCGCAAATAGAAATAGCTGTTACTCCCACCAACAACCAAAATTACCAAGTAAGTGAAATCACGTAACGCACTGAATATAACACGCTTTCCAACACACCAGAAATCATTACTCAAGTTGTTACTCAAGTTATGAGGATAATGGCTGTAGAATAAATCGCTCCTATGACCTGACCTTTGACCCCATTTCGACGATATTCAACAGAACCGGTGAAGTATACTTCCGGAAAAACATGATAAGGGTTTGTCTCAATCGAAGCATTTTTACGTAAGTTACAACGCATAAGGGTGACGGAATGGATCCCGATCCTATGTCTTGACCTTTGACCCCACTTCACCCATTTTCAATAGGGTTTGTCTCAATCGAAGCATTTTTACGTAAGTTACAACGCATAAGGGTGACGGAATGGATCCCGATCCTATGTCTTGACCTTTGACCCCACTTCACCCATTTTCAATAGGGTTTGTCTCAATCGAAGCATTTTTACGTAAGTTACAACGCATAAGGGTGACGGAATGCATCCCGCTCCTATGTCCTGACCTTTGACCCCACTTCACCCATTTTCAATAGAGTTTGCCCCCAGGTAGTTCCCTAGCACATACAAAAATTTCATCGAAATCGAACTATGTTTGCGCAAGTTATGACGCATAAGGGCAATTTAATGGATCTTGCACCTATGTCGTGACTTTTGAACCCATTTGTCCCATTTTCAATAGGGTTCGCTCCCAGATGGTCCCCTACCACATCTAAAATTTCATCGAAATCGGACATATTTACGCGAGTTATCGTGCTGACGGACAGACAGGCAAAGCTGGAGCATATATGCTTCTTCAACCGATGGTTAGTAACCGTAAGCAAATGGTGCACAAAAAGTTTCTCATAGCAGACTTAAGATATCAGTGACAAAGAGACTTCCAAATCGAACAGTTAAATGAAGAAATATGGAAGGAAACATGATATAACTACGATCCCTAGCGGAAGAATTTTTCATAAGTTGAAAATGTGAGAAAAGTATTCTTCATAACAAAGGCTACGCTTAGGAAAAATAATTTTTCAAATACGTCTTCTTGAAGCAGAGATAGCGAAAAACAGGTTTTGACCCTTACGGCCCAAGGGGGAAAACTGTGCATTATATAAAGAGAATAATGTCCCTCATCTTTATTGTAGCGAATGACATACAGTAGAAACAGAAAATGTTCAGTAGGGTTTTAGAAGAAGAGATGCAGCTGCAGAAAAAAGTAGACAAACACCATCTAGCGACATAACAGTGAACTACAAAGAAACTCATAAAGCTCAAACTTAAAGTGTTCTACAAGGTAAATCGTATCCCGTGTTAAAAGAGCCTTTTAAAGCTGGCACTTAGAAGCAGACATACCAAAAAAAAACATATTAAACATTTGCACTCCATAGCGGGGAAATTGTGAATTATTTTGGGAAGGAAATGCACACAAAATTTTTTCATAGTTATATAGTTGCATCTGACCGAGAAGCAGGTTTTTTTTCAATCGGATCTTTAGTCTCGCAGATATTGCTACAGATATGCTGTAAACGGAAACATGAACTTAAGCCCTCTGGCGGCACACTTGTACGTTAAGAAAAATTTGATGTTATATGTGAAACATTTCGCACCGGAAACGCTCTCTGATAAAAAAGAAATGTTCAAATCGGACCCTTTGAAGCAGAGGTATCAACAAAAATAACATATACATCTACGCCACTGGCGGAAAAATTATGCCCTATTTCAATCACAGGATATTCTCAAAAGGTTTTCTATGGTGAGAAGTATCGGTCCCCGAATTTTTTTTTAAACGAATTTTCAGAAATGCTGATTTTACTGAATATATATATATATATATATATATATATATATATATATATTCTATAAAGAAGATACCTAAGCAAAAAAATACATATATAATTTTGACTCACCTAGTACAACATAGAAAAGGTTATGTATCTACCTGTGTGAGTCAAAGGAAAAAGATAAAAAAATAAAATAAAACAACTGAATGTAGAAGGTGTCGAGAATACTGAGCCTTGGCTTTATCAAGGACCAGCAAAAACTCTGCATTTTCTCACTTCTACAAAGACCTAGTTGGAAATGGGTTTCTGCAAGGCCATAGATGCAAGTAACATTCCCACCTAAAATAGTTTAAAAAATATATATATAAGTCATGTCCTCCGTAGAGTAGCATGACCTAGCACTAGTTAACAATTTCGCTTGCATCCATTAACCTTCATGGCCCGACCCATGCTCTTCATCTGTTACTATTAAACAGAGAGAAGATTAAAGAGAACTCAAGCTGTGAGAGTGACATAATAAATAGAAATGATTTTCAGCTATAACGAAATTCCAAGTTCGTTTGAGAGAGAATTTAAACCTGAAAAACAATGCAAAAGAAATCCAAATTTTACATTGCAATTAAAAAGGAAATGTTAATTTATAACGAACAGATTTTTGAAAGAAAACTTGAGTCTAAAACCCCCTACTCTACAACTTATGACAGCACGAAAACGAGAATAAGTTAAAGATAATAATTAACTAAAGAAAACTTTGTGAAAGTTATATACCTTAAACAGTTAGTTGCAATATGTACAAAGTATTTCAGCAGTGCTTTAAGTGCATAATTAATTAGTTATTAAGAACTTTACTACTTTGAAAAAACAGCGCATAGACAGCGCATAGAAAAGGAACAAGCTTAGCCATCTTCTGTTCCTAGGTACCCCAAAAGACGCTCAAAGTTACAAAGAAAAGTAAGAGTTAAAACCCGCATAAATGTTAACAGACAAACCATTGCTTAAAAGCTGAAAAGCTAAAAAACGACAGAGAAAAGGTACATAAAGTACAAACATTGAACTTATAAAACCTAGAACCCAAAAACAAGGAAGAGACCTTACCTCTTGTGTGACAAAAACTTTTCTCCTCACAAGAGGAGAACATGGCTGACCTCTTCCGCCACTCCTAGACGCTGGGGGGCAGTGAGGGTGGGGCTGATGGCCTCCTCATACAGCAAGAAACCAACGCGCGGAGATTTTAACCAGAGAAAAAAAATATATAGACTTAAGACTGTGGATCTGTATGATCAGAATGAGCAGAATTAACTCTCCAGAATACATGAGAAATATTATAAAATACACGAGCAGTTTATTTAATAATCTTTGCATGTATTAAATCACCTTAGTGAGCTTCTATAGATTAATCAGAATCTTATTAATTTTAATGTTGGTTTTACTATTTTTAGTATAGCTATCCTAGTGATGAATAACTAGTTTTCTTTTTATTTGTTTTTATTTTCTTTTATAAACAGATTTTTAAGCTTTTTTGTGTTTTTGTTTATATTATTTAATTTTTTGTTTTAATAGGACCGTCATATCCATAGCACTAAGGTTCCTTTAGGTAGTTAATAGGCATCCTCTAGCCAACTTCCTTACGGCTTTGATTGGTCAGAATCATATTATTAACTGTAGAAAATTAAAGCAGATCTGCCAACCTTACTCTATTATTCAGAATAATTTTTCTTAAAGTTCTTTTGATGAAAGAAGAAGGAATTTCGTTCTCTAGAAAACTTTCTAATAGTATATTAATGTGGTAATTGAAATCCAAATTGTTGCTGCAAATTCTTGAAATTCTTAGGACCTGAGAAATTAGTACATTCTCAATTACTTTGGTTGAAATGTTATTATTCCAGTGTAGATATTTAATTACTTTGAAAGGAAAATTAACTCTTTTATCAAAGAGGCTAATAGATGGGAACTTGAGTTCCTAGACTTAAGCATTAAGCTCAACAGGGTTAAGCATTAAGCTCAACAGAGGTAACCCATCTATTAGCCTCTTTGATAAAAGAGTTAATTTTCCTTTCAAAGTAATTAAATATCTACACTGGAATAATAACATTTCAACCAAAGTAATTGAGAATGTACTAATTTCTCAGGTCCTAAGAATTTCAAGAATTTGCAGCAACTAATTTGGATTTCAATTACCACATTAATATACTATTAGAAAGTTTTCTAGAGAACGAAATTCCTTCTTCTTTCATCAAAAGAACTTTAAGAAAAATTATTCTGAATAATAGAGTAAGGTTGGCAGATCTGCTTTAATTTTCTACAGTTAATAATATGATTCTGACCAATCAAAGCCGTAAGGAAGTTGGCTAGAGGATGCCTATTAACTACCTAAAGGAACCTTAGTGCTATGGATATGACGGTCCTATTAAAACAAAAAATTAAATAATATAAACAAAATCACAAAAAAAGCTTAAAAATCTGTTTATAAAAGAAAATAAAAACAAATAAAAAGAAAACTAGTTATTCATCACTAGGATAGCTATACTAAAAATAGTAAAACCAACATTAAAATTAATAAGATTCTGATTAATCTATAAACTCACTAAGGTGATTTAATACATGCAAAGATTATTAAATAAACTGCTCGTGTATTTATAATATTTCTCATGTATTCTGGAGAGTTAATTCTGCTCATTCTGATCATACAGATCCACAGTCTTAAGTTTATATATTTTTTTCTCTAGTTAAAATCTCCGCGCGTTGGTTTCTTGCTGTATGAGGAGGCCATCAGCCCCACCCTCACTGCCCCCAGCGTCTAGGAGTGGCGGAAGAGGTCAGCCATGTTCTCCTCTTGTGAGGAGAAAAGTTTTTGTCACACAAGAAGGTAAGCTCTCTTCCTTGTTTTTGGGTTCTAGGTTTTATAAGTTCAATGTTTGTACTTTATGTACCTTTTCTCTGTCGTTTTTTAGCTTTTCAGCTTTTAAGCATTGGTTTGTCTGTTAACATTTATGCGGGTTTTAACTCTTACTTTTCTTTGTAACTTTGAGCGTCTTTGGGGTACTAGGAACAGAAGATGGCTAAGCTTGTTCCTTTTCTATGCGCTGTCTATGCGCTGTTTTTTCAAAGTAGTAAAGTTCTTAATAACTAATTAATTATGCACTTAAAGCACTGCTGAAATACTTTGTACATATTGCAACTAACTGTTTAAGGTATATAACTTTCACAAAGTTTTCTTTAGTTAATTATTATCTTTAACTTATTCTCGTTTTCGTCATAGTTAGAGTAGGGGTTTTAGACTCAAGTTTTCTTTCAAAAATCTGTTCGTTATAAATTAACATTTCCTTTTTTAATTGCAATGTAAAATTTGGATTTCTTTGCATTGTTTTTCAGGTTTAAATTCTCTCAAACGAACTTGGAATTTCGTTATAGCTGAAAATCATTTCTATTTATTATGTCACTCTCACAGCTTGAGTTCTCTTTAATCTTCTTCTCTGTTTAATAGTAACAGATGAAGAGCATGGGTCGGGCCATGAAAGGTTAATGGATGCAAGCGAAATTATTAACTAGTGCTAGGTCATGCTACTCTACGGAGGACATGACTTATATATATATTTTTTAAACTATTTTAGGTGGGAATGTTACTTGCATCTATGGCCTTGCAGAAACCCATTTCCAACTAGTCTTTGTAGAAGTGAGAAAATGCAGAGTTTTTGCTGGTCCTTGATAAAGCCAAGGCTCAGTATTCTCGACACCTTCTACATTCAGTTGTTTTATTTTATTTTTTTATCTTTTTCTCCTTTTACTCACACAGGTAGATACATAACCTTTTCTATGTTGTACTAGGTGTGAGTCAAAATTATATATGTATTTTTTTGCTTAGGTATCTTCTTTATAGAATGTGAATTCTGAATTTTCAAAACTGCTGCGTTGCGCGTTTTGATTTTCAGGTTATTTTGCACCCTTCGTGTTAAATTCTGAAATTTTTTCCTTAGTCTTCAGTTTTGCTCTTAAGTATATATATATATATATATATATATATATATATATATATATATATATATATATATATATATATATATATATATATATATATATATACTTAAGAGCAAATCTTCTTAATAGAATATATGTATATATATATATATATATATATATATACATATATTCTATTAAGAAGAGACCTAAGCAAAAAAAAATTATATATTTTTGACTCATACCAAGTACAACATAGAAAGGGTTATAAGTTATGGATGTAAGCTAAATTGTTAACTAGCGCTAGGTCATACAACTCTGCGGAGGTCATGACATATATATAAATTTTAAAACAATTTTTGGTGGGCTTATAACTTGCATCCATGGCTTTGCAGAAACCCATTTCCAACTAGGTCTTTGTGGAAGTGAGAAAATGCAGAGTTTTTGCTGGCCCTTGAAAAAGCCAAGGCTCAGTATTCTCGACACTTTCTACATTCAGTTGTTTTATTTTATTTTTTATCTTTTCTCCTTTTACTCACACCGGTAGACATATAACCCTTTCTATGTTGTACTTGGTATGAGTCAAAAATATATAATTTTTTTTTTGCTTAGGTCTCTTCTTAATAGAATGTGAATTCTGAATTTTCGTAACTGCTGCGTTGCGCGTTTCGATCTTCAGGTTAATTTTGCAACTTTCGTTTTAAATTCTAAAGTTTTTTCCTTAGTTTTCAGCATTGCCCTTCAGTATATATATATATACACACACTGAAGAGCAATTTAATTAGAGACAGCTGGCTTTATGCATATGTGGCGCTGTGGGCGGCCCTGCAAACGGAAACGACAAGACATACGCAGCGATCCGACAATATAAGGGTGATGCGACGGGAATCAGTAAGAGTCGGACGCATTATGGGTAAGACGAAGGATCTAAGCGCGTTTGATCGTGAGCATATTGTCGGGGCCTGACGAATCTCCATCTCGGAAGTGCTGCAGGCGCTGGAATTTTCACGAGCCACTGTGTCACGGGTGCACCGTGAGTACATCGAATCCGGTAAAATTATCCCTGCAAGGGCCAACTGCCGTGGACAACAGCGTGTGGACGAGCGGGGTCATCGTCGGCTAGCTCACATTGTAACAGAGGATAGACGGGACACAGTGCAAGAAATCACTCGGCAATTTAACGCTGGTGCACAAAAACGTGTAAGCAGCCACATCATCCAGAACCATCTCCTCGCTATGGTGTACAGAAGCCATCGTCCAACGAGGGTACCGCTGCTGACCGCACACCACAGGGTGCAAAGATTAGCATGGACGCGGGAACATCACCACTGGACCCTACACATGTGGGAAAATGTTGCCTGGATTGATTAGTAGAAATTCACTTTGGTACATGCGGATGGCAGGATACGAGTACGGCGCAAACAACATGAAGCGATGGATCCTTCTTGCCAGCAGGGTACTCTTGAAGCTTGTGGGGGTGGCATTCTCGTCTGGGGACTGTTTACGTGGACTGAAATGGGACCCCGGGTACGTGTGACATCGTCCCTCACATGTCAACGTTACCGGGATATCCTGGACGACCATTTGCTCCCGTTTGTGCGTCTTCAACATCCCCTGGAACCTCATCCTGCAACAAGACAATGCACTGTGCCATCGCTCCCGAATTGTATCCGAATGGTTGGATGAACACTCCACCGACGTGACCTCGCTTCCTTGGCCAGCTAGGTCACCTGACCTCAATCCCATCGAGCACATCTGGAATGCCATCGTGAGAGATGTTCGAGGCTCTGACCCCCATCCATCAAATCTTCGTGAACTGTGGCAGCTTGTTCAGGGGTCGTGGATCCGCATGGCTTCCCAACGCTTCGGGTGTCTTGTCGAGTCCATGCCGAGACGAATCGCCGCCGTCATCACGGCAAAAGGTGGTGCTACACGTTACTAGACAGATATCTCTAATTCAATATATATATATACACATTTGACTCCCCAACTTAAATCTTGGCCCTCAGTCTCTGGCAGCTGAAATATACCTGGGCAAGGCAGCGGCCAGTGCGATATGAAGGCAGAGGGTACTAAGAATCACCGGAGGACCGGACTAGGCTGCCATCTGATGCTGACTTTGGCTACGTATAATGGACGCTCTCTATCTTCTGATTCAAGACTCCTTGAATTGGAAGAAGAACTGCCAAGGATCAAGTGGGACATCGTTGGACTAAGTGAGGTAAGGAGAAAAGGAGATCTCATTGAACTGAAAAGTGGACATCTCTTCTATTATCGTGGAACTGATACTGGAAGAACTAGTGGTGTTGGAGAAAGTTGTAGAAGTTGAAAGTTTCTCTGACAGAGCTGCACGACTTGTTATCCAACTCTCGAGAAAATACCAGTCTCAGATTATTCAAGCTTATGCACCCACTACAAGTCATCCTGAAGAAGAGATTAAAGAATTTTAAGAGGAAATTCGTCATCTGAATAATAAAGGCAAGCAGCACTTGAAGATCATTATGGGAGATTTCAATGCGAACGAAAATAGGGCAACGGTAACAGAATGAAACTTCAGTGGGTAAATTCGGTCACAGCAACATAAAACCAGCGTGGAAATACTCTCGTAGAATTTACAGAGGCAGAAGGGTTTTTCATCATAATCTCCTTTTTCAAGAAAAAGCCGCAAAGCAAATGGACATGGAGGCATCCCATTGGATTGACAAGTGAAATTGATTTTCTTATGTGTAACAACAAATTTGTCATGGAAGACTGCAGTGTGCTAAACACGTTTAACACAGGTAGTGACCATAGAATGGTAACATGTAAGATGCACCTCAATGCTAAACTCGAGCGTGGCAAGCTCATAAAACAAAGTGTATTGACGTGACCAACTTTAAAAAACATCATAATACCTTCACATTGGAACTGAGTAACAGATTCTCTGCTCTAGAAGGTCTAACGTCGGAAGAAGTGGACATCTCTGAGGTTAACAGAAAACTAACCAAGGATGTTATGGAAACAGCAACAAAATTAGCTGGGTGTAAGAACAAGTTGCATATTAACACATTATCAGGAAAAACCAAAATGTTGATGCAAAAAAGAAGAGAGATGAGGACAACTAAAGAAGATGTGACTTCCAAAGTGGAATATCTAATGCTATGCAAGACGGTACGAAAAAGTATTACTGAAGATGTAAGGAAATTCAATTGTGAACTAGTGAAGAAAGCAATCGAAAACAACCAAAGCCTGAAGATAGCAAAGTGACATCTGAGTAAGGGAAGAAAACAGATTATGGCTCTGAGAAAAGAAGATTGTTCTGTAACAAGAAATAGAGGCGAAAGTTTGACAAGAGTGAAAGATCTCTACTCAAAACTATATGAAAGGAATGATACTTGTACTCCAGACATTACAAAAGGTACCAGATTTCTTCCAGTCCTCCCAGCAGAAATTGCACATGCAATCAAGAACATGAAACGAGGAAAAGCTCAAGGTGAAGATGGAATTACAGTAGACATCATACAAGAAGCAAGTGAAGGAATTGAAACAGTACTCGCCCAAGTTTTCACTCGATGCCTAAATGAAAGGAATATTCCTGAGGATTGAAACAATGCTTCAACGATCCTGCTACATAAAAAGGGTGACATTGAGGATCTCAGGAACTACAGACCTATCAGCCTCCTATCAGTAGTTTATAAAATTTTCACTAAAGTTCTTTCACACCGCTTGAAGGTAACACTGGACATGGCTCAACCGAGAGAACAAGCTGGATTCAGGAGTGGCTACAGCACTATAGATCATATCCACGTTCTGAGAGAACTAATTGAAAAAGCGAGGGAATATGAACTTCCGTTATGCATGGATTTTTCGATAATGAAAATGCCTTTGATTCGGTGAAACGATCAGCAGTAACAATGGCTTTGAAATCTTTCGGTATTGAAGATGCATACATTAATATTATTAATAACATCTATGAAAATGCAAGTGCAAAGATTCGGCTGTTTGAAAATACAACACACATAAAAATTGGAAAGGGAGTGAAGCAAGGTGACACCATATCTCCCAAGCTCTTTAATGCCACATTGGAAAATATCTTTCAATCACTGAACTGGGAAAACAAAGGGATAAAGATTAATTGAGATTATCTAACTCATCTTCGTTTTGCTGATGACGTAGTCATTTTTGCAACTACTCCATCATAGCTGCAGAGTATGATCCAGGAACTTGCTGACAAGAGTGAAGAAGTGGGATTAAAAATGAACTTTCAGAAGACAAAAGTGATGTACATTGCTTTTACAAGAAATGAAGGTTTATCGATTGATGGGGAAAAGCAGGAGATAACCAATACCTACATTTATCTTGGACAGCAGATATCAATTGAGGGTCACACTGATGAAGAAATTTATCGGCGTTTAAAACTTGCCTGGAGAGCTTTTGGAAGAAACAGTATAATTTTCAAGAGCAATATGCCATTATGTCTTAAAAGAAAAGTGTTTGATCAAGGCATCATTCCAGTACTTACATATGGTGCAGAGACGTGGACCTTAACTAAAAGAGACATACAAAGACTGCAGAAAACTCAAAGCAGCATGGAGAGGTGCATGCTTGGTGTAACCAGGAGAGATAAGAAGAGGAACTCGTGGATCAGAAAAACGACAAGAGTGGAAGACATCATGATCAGGGTAAAATCGCTGAAATGGCAATGGGCTGGACATATTGCCAGAAGAACAGACCATCGATGGACAGCTGACATTTTAGACTGGATTCCAAGGGACAGGAAAAGACCCATAAGAAGATCACATGGGAGATGGGTGGATGAAATTCGAAAGTATGCGGGAGTAACATGGAGGAGACTGGCACAAGACAGACCGTTGTGGATGAAACTTGGGGAGACCTTCGTCCAGCAGTGGATTGATAATGGTTGACAATGATGATGATGATGATGATATACTGTATAATATATATATATCATCATCATCATCATTGTCAACCATTATCAATCCACTGCTGGACGAAGGTCTCCCCAAGTTTCCTCCACAACGGTCTGTCTTGTGCCAGTCTCCTCCATGTCACCCCTGCATACTTTCGAATTTCATCCACCCATCTCCCATGTGGTCTTCTTCTGGGTCTTTTCCTGTCCCTTGGAATCCAATCTAAAATTTCGGCTGTCCATCGATGATCTGTCCTTCTGGCAGTATGTCCAGCCCATTGCCATTTCAGGGATTTAACTCTGATCATGATGTCTTCCACTCTTGTCATTTTTCGATCCACGAGTTCCTCTTCTTATCTCTCCTGGTTACACCAAGCATGCACCTCTCCATGCTTTTTTGAGTTGTCTGCAGCCTTTGTATGTCTCTTTTAGTTAAGGTCCACGTCTCTGCACCATACGTAAGCACTGGAAGGATGCATTGATCAAACACTTTTCTTTTAAGACATAATGGCATATTGCTCTTGAAAATTATGCTGTTTCTTCCAAAAGCTCTCCAGGCAAGTTTTGTACGCCGATTAATTTCTTCATCAATGTGACCCTCACTTGATATCTGCTGTCCAAGATAAAGGTACGTGTCTGTTATCTCCAGCTTTTCTCCATCAATCGATAAATATTCATTTCTTGTAAAAGCATTGAACATCACTTTTGTCTTCCGAAAGTTCATTTTTAATCCCACTTCTTTACTCTTGTCAGCAAGTTCCTGGATCATACTCTGCAGCTCTGATGGGCTAGTTGCAAAAATGACTACGTCATCAGCAAAACGAAGGTGGGTTAGATAATCTCCATTAATCTTTATCCCCTTGTTTTCCCAGCTCAGTGACTGGAAAACACCCTCCAATGTGGCATTAAAGAGCTTCGGAGATATGGTGTCACCTTGTCTCACTCCCTTTCCAATTTTTATGTGTGTTGTATTTTCAAACAGCCTAATCTTTGCACTTGCATTTTCATAGATGTTATTAATAATATTAATGTATGCATCTTCAATACCGCAGGTTTTCAGAGCCATTGTAACTGCTGATGGTTTCACCGAATCAAAGGCTTTTTCATAATCGATAAAAGCCATGCACAATGGAAGTTCATATTCCCTCGTTCTTTCAATTAGTTCTCTCAGCACATGGATATGATCTATTGTGCTGTAGCCACTCCTGAATCCAGCTTGTTCTCTCGGTTGAGCCATGTCCAGTGTTACCTTCAAGCGGTGTGAAAGAACTTTAGTGAAGATTTTATAAACTACTGATAGGAGGCTGATAGGTCTGTAGTTTCCGAGATCCTCAACGTCACCTTTCTTATGTAGCAGGATCATTGTAGCGGTGTTCCAATCCTCAGGAATCTTTCCTTCATTAAGGCATCGAGTGAAAATTTGGGCGAGTACTGTTTCGGTTTCTCCACTTGCTTCTTGTATGATGTCTACAGTAATTCCATCTTCTCCTGGAGCTTTTCCCCGCTTCATGTTCTTGATTGCATGTGCAACTTCTGCTGGAAGGACTGGAGGAACTCTGGTACTGGTATCTTTCATGATGTCTGAGTGCATGTATCATCCCTTTCATATAATTTGGGTAGAAATCTTTCACTCTTGTCAAAATTTCGCCTCTATTTCTTGTTACAGAACCATCTTCTTTTCTCAGTGCCATAATCTGTTTTCTTCCCTTACTGAGATGTCCCTTTGCTATCTTTAGGCTTTGGTTGTTTTCAATTGCTTTCCTCACTAGTTCACAGTTGAATTTTCTTACGTCTTCAGTGATACTTTTTCGTACTGTCTTGCATAGCTCTATATATTCCACTTTGGAAGTCGCATCTTCTTTAGTTGTCCTCATCTCTCTTCTTTTTGCATCAACATTTTCGTTTTTCCTGATAATTTATTTACATGCAACTTGTTCTTAGACCCAGCTAATTTTGTTGCTGATTCCATAAGAGCTTTGGTTACTTTTCTGTTAACTTCAGAGATGTCCACTTCTTCCGATGTTAGGCCTTCTAAAGCAGAGAACCTGTTCTTCAGTTCCAACTTGAAGGTATTATGGTGTTTTTTAAGGTTGGTTATGTCAATAGATTTTGTTTGTCTTATGAGCTTGCCACGTTTCAAGTTTAGTGTTGAGGTGCATCTTACATCTCACCAATCTATGGTCACTACCTGTGTTGAACTTGTTTAGCACACTGCAGTCTTCTATGACGAATTTTTTGTCACACATAATAAAATCAATTTCATTTGTCGTCCCATTTGAATGTCTCCATGTCCATTTCCTAGTAGCTTTTTCTTGAAGAAGGAGTTCAAGATGAAAAACCCTTCTGCCTCTGCAAACTCAACGAGAGTATTTCCACGCTGGTTTCTGTTGCCGTGACCGAATTTACCTACTGGTTTCATTCTGTTGCCGTTGCCCTATTTTTGCATTGAAATCTCCCATAATTATTTTCAAGTGCTGCTTACCTTTATTATTTAGATGACAAATTTCCTCATAAAATTCTTCAATTTCTTCTTCAGGATGACTTATGGTGGGTGCATAAGTTTGAATAATCTGAGCCTGGTATCTTTTCGAGAGTTGGATAACGAGTCGTGCAGCTCTGTCAGAGGAACTTTCAACTTCTACAACTTTATCTTTCAGTTTCTTGTTTATTATAAATCCAACACCACTAGTTCTGCCAGTATCTGTCCCACGATAGTAGAAGAGATGTCCACTTTTCAGTTCGATGAGATCTTCTCCTTTTCTCCTTACCTCACTTAGCCCCACGATGTCCCACTTGATCCTTTGTAGTTCCTCTTCCAATTCAAGAAGCCTTGAATCAGAAGATAGGGAGCGTCCATTGTACGTTGCCAAGGTCAGCATCAGATGGCAGCCTAGTCCGGTCCTCCGGGGATTCTTAGCACCCTCTGCCTTCATGTCGCACTGGCCGCTGCCTTGGCCAGGTACATTCCAGCTGCCGGAGACTGAGGGCCAAGATTTAAGTTGTGGAGGATGTAAGGTCAGGTGATGCGTAACATCACAGCCTCTCCTTGACAAATGTCAACCCCGCCTTCTCGTGGTGCATCCTGTTCCTACTAAAGGGGCTCTGACGACCGCCAATAGCGGTATAACTATACCATCGGGATTAGAGGAAATTCTATCCCACACTCACCAACCCGCTTGGCCAGCGTGGTGAGTTATGGCCAAACCCCTCCAAAATGACTCCATATATATATATCATCATCATCATCATTGTCAACCATTATCAATCCACTGCTGGACGAAGGTCTCCCCAAGTTTCCTCCACAACGGTCTGTCTTGTGCCAGTCTCCTCCATGTCACTCCCCGCATATTTACGAATTTCATCCACCCATCTCCCATGTGGTCTTTTTCTGGGTCTTTCCTGTCCCTTGGAATCCAATCTAAAATTTCAGCTGTCCATCTATGGTCTGTCCTTCTGGCAGTATGTCCAGCCCATTGCCATTTCAGGGATTTAACTCTGATCATGATGTCTTCCACTCTCGTCATTTTTCGGATCCACGAGTTCCTCTTCTTATCTCTCCTGGTTATACCAAGCATGCACCTCTCCATGCTTCTTTGAGTTGTCTGCAGCCTTTGTATGTCTCTTTAGTTAAGGTCCACGTCTCTGCACCATACGTAAGCACTGGAAGGATGCATTGATCAAACACTTTTTCTTTTAAGACATAATGGCATATTGCTCTTGAAAATTATGCTGTTTCTTCCAAAAGCTCTCCAGGCAAGTTTTGTGCGCCGATTAATTTCTTCATCAATGTGACCCTCACTTGATATCTGCTGTCCAAGATAAACATACGTATCTGTTATCTCCAGTTTTTCTCCATCATTCGATAAATCTTCATTTCTTGTAAAAGCATTGAACATCACTTTTGTCTTCTGAAAGTTCATTTTTAATCCCACTTCTTTACTCTTGTCAGCAAGTTCCTGGATCATACTCTGCAGCTCTGATGGGGTAGTTGCAAAAATGACTACGTCATCAGCAAAACGAAGGTGGGTTAGATAATCTCCATTAATCTTTATCCCTTTGTTTTCCCAGTTCAGTGATTGAAAGACATTTTCCAATGTGGCATTAAAGAGCTTCGGAGATATGGTGTCACCTTGTCTCACTCCTTTCCAATTTTTATGTGTGTTGTATTTTCAAACAGCCGAATCTTTGCACTTGCATTTTCATAGATGTTATTAATAATATTAATGTATGCATCTTCAATACCGCAGGATTTCAGAGCCGTGGTAACTGCTGATGGTTTCACCGAATCAAAGGCTTTTTCATAATCGATAAAAGCCATGCACAATGGAAGTTCATATTCCCTCGCTCTTTCAATTAGTTCTCTCAGTACGTGGATATGATCTATTGTGCTGTAGCCACTCCTGAATCCAGCTTGTTCTCTCGGTTGAGCCATGTCCAGTGTTACCTTCAAGCGGTGTGAAAGAACTTTAGTGAAGATTTTATAAACCACTGATAGGAGGCTGATAGGTCTGTAGTTCCTGAGATCCTCAATGTCACCTTTTTTATGTAGCAGGATCATTGTAGCATTGTTCCAATCCTCAGTAATCTTCCCTTCATTAAGGCATCGAGTGAAAATTTGGGCGAGTACTGTTTCAATTTCTCCACTTGCTTCTTGTATGATGTCTATAGTAATTCCATCTTCTCCTGGAGCTTTCCCCCGCTTCATGTTCTTGATTGCATGAGCAACTTCTGCTGGGAGGACTGGAAGAACTCTGGTACCTTTCATGATGTCTGGAGTACATGTATCATCCCTTTCATATAATTTGGAGTAGAAATCTTTCACTCTTGTCAAAATTTCGCCTCTATTTCTTGTTATAGAACCATCTTCTTTTCTCAGAGCCATAATCTGTTTTCTTCCCTTACTGAGATGTCCCTTTGCTATCTTAAGGCTTTGGTTGTTTTCAATTGCTTTCCTCACTAGCTCACAGTTGAATTTCCTTACGTCTTCAGTGATACTTTTTCGTGTTGTCTTGCATAGCTCTATATATTCCACTTTGGAAGTCACATCTTCTTTAGTTGTCCTCATCTCTCTTCTTTTTTGCATCAACATTTTGGTTTTTCCTGATAATTTGTTCACATGCAACTTGTTCTTAGACCCAGCTAATTTTGTTGCTGTTTCCATTAGAGCTTTGGTTACTTTTCTGTTAACTTCCGAAATATCCACTTCTTCCGATGTTAGGCCTTCTAAAGCAGAGAATCTGTTCTTCAGTTCCAACTTGAAAGTATTATGGTGTTTTTTAAGGTTGGTTATGTCAATACATTTTGTTTGTCTTATGAGTTTGCCACGTTCCAGTTTAGTGTTGAGGTGCATCTTACATCTCACCAATCTATGGTCACTACCTGTGTTGAACTTGTTCAGCACACTGCAGTCTTCGATGACGAATTTTTTGTTACACATAATAAAATCAATTTCACTTGTCGTCCCAATTGGATGTCTCCATGTCCATTTCCTGTGTGGCTTTTTCTTGAAAAAAGGAGTTCAAGATGAAAAATCCTTCTGCCTCTGCAAACTCAACTAGAGTATTTCCACGCTGGTTTCTGTTGCCGTGACCGAATTTACCTACTGAAGTTTCATTCTGTTGCCGTTGCCCTATTTTTGCATTGAAATCTCCCATAATTATCTTTAAGTGCTGCTTACCTTTATTATTTAGATGACGAATTTCCTCATAAAATTCTTCAATTTCTTCTTCAGGATGACTTGTGGTGGGTGCATAAGTTTGAATAATATGAGCCTGGTATCTTCTCGATAGTTGGATAACGAGTCGTGCAGCTCTGTCAGAGGAACTTTCAACTTCTACCACTTTATCCTTCAGTTTCTTGTTTATTATAAATCCAACACCACTAGTTCTGCCAGTATCTGTCCCACGATAATAGAAGAGATGTCCACTTTTCAGTTCAATGAGATCTTCTCCTTTTCTCCTTACCTCACTTAGCCCGACGATGTCCCACTTGATCCTTTGTAGTTCCTCTTCCAATTCAAGAAGCCTTGAATCAGAAGATAGGGAGCGTCCGTTATAGGTAGCCAAGGTCAGCATCAAATGGCAGCCTAGTCCGGTCCTCCGGGGATTCTTAGCACCATCTGCCTTCATGTCGCACTGGCCGCTGCCTTGGCCAGGTACATTCCAGCTACCGGAGACTGAGGGCCAAGATTTAAGTTGTAGAGTCATTTTGGAGGTGTTTGGCCATAACTCACCACGCTGGCCAAGCGGGTTGGTGAGTGTGGGATAGCATTTCCTCTGATCCCGATGGTATAGTTATACCGCTATTGGCGGTCGTCAGAGCCCCTTTAGTGGGAACAGGATGCACCACGAGAAGGCGGGGTTGACATTTGTCAAGGAGAGGCTGTGATGTTACGCATCACCTGACCTTACATCCTATATATATATATATATATATATACATATATCAGAAACAGAAATAAACAGTTACACCCCTGGTGGGTAAATTATTCTCTACCGAAAATTTAAAAATATTATGTAGATCATTTACGACCAGGAGCTGTATCTGATGCAGAAAGAATTTTTGAAATCGAATTTTTAGAAGCAGAAATGTAGGGAATATCACAATTTACCTTTGACGTTCCCTAGAGGAAAATGTATGCTTTTCTTGAAGAAGAATCTCCACCCAAAATTGTTTTCTACGTTTCAAGTGACATCGAAAGGAAGAAAAAATGTTTTCAGTCGGATATTTGGAGACTAATATAGGGAATAGAATCTATTTTGAATTCGACAGCATTTGCATTTACACTCTCCAGCGGCGAAGATATGCATCGGAAGAAAACTGGAAAGCACGGGCCATCCTTTTCACATTTCAAGCTTTCCAATGTAAAAAGAATTTTCCAAATCGGACGAACTAGTAGGAGAGATGCGGTGTCCAGAGACGAACGGACGGATACAGTATAAGCACGTACATTTTTTACAAGACGTGCTAAAAATAAATGACCTCATGGGTTTTTTCTTACCTTCTCTTGTTTGTATTAATTCAAACATCTGATAAAATAGATATAAACTGCAAGAAATCGCACAGGTAAGTAGCCATAAAAATGATTGACATCCACATGATGGCAGAAATGGAAAATCGTTTGCATCATTACTTTACTAATTTTTAGAGATAGTCGTAATAGTAAATACAGCAACGCATAACGCAATTCATCGGACAACATGACTTTGTTCCAAGACGATCTGATGTTGTAAGTTATGATACCACACTCGAAAAACTGCAAGATGCGGGCAATATGGCGTACAAAGAGGTGCACTGAATCCTTCCACTCCCTTTGGTGGCACTATGTTCCATCCATGTCAGGTCTATCGCTTCAGGATGTTCCTGCCTCACTCTTTAGGGACCATCAGTCCAAAACAATGCATAGCGTGATTCATCGGATCACGTCACTTTCTTCCAATGCTCTACTGTCTATTCAGGACGTTCTTGTAATATAAATCGATGTACAAAATACAGTTACCATGTTGAGGGACGTGAGGAAGAATAAAGATTCAACAGAAACAGGTATACAGGTCGTAGGCATGGAAAAAGGATTCAAACCGTTAAAAAATAAAATGAATTGGCCAACAATAAACACACATAGCGCCATGGATTGTTGGCCACCGTAGCCTATAGCGAACGCACTCGGCTAGCTATCGAGAGATCTCGGGTCGATCCCAGCGGTGTCCAGATAAACATTTTCCGGCTGCGGTGTTTTAATTAAAGAAAACGTGGAAAGAGTGATGACTTTGTCTATTCACATTGTCTCCACGAAGATTTTCACTAAAACGTTCGAATGGCGGGAGCTGATTTCAAAATATTTGAATCCCCGATTACTTCGATAATAATCTTGCGAAGGTGATTATCAAGCCTTCTAAACAATGAGAAATAATGTCATTGAGTATTCGTTGAAAAATAAATTCTCTGATAATACAGTTTTTCCCGAAAGGAATTAAGAAAATATTCTATTTTTGGAGAATAGTAAGCGGGAAAGAATGAGCCCTCAAGCCATACAACTTTTTTCGTAAACTGAGTTAGCTTTGCATTAGGAACACCTACCTAATAACGCAATGGTCATCCTTTCTGTGCAATCACGGCTCACAGACGCCTAGGAATAGACTCTACAAGGTGTCGAACATACTCTATGCGTAGCTTGACCCATGTCCGTTGCAGCAGCTCCGTCAGTTCACGCGCGTTACGTGGAGGACGATCAGGATCAGCAGTTCTCACACCCGTTTTAGTATATTCCACAAATGTTCAATCGGGTTACAGTCAGGGAGTTCTAGCGGCCAAGGAAATGTGGGAAATTCGTTGTCTTGTTCCACCAATCACTCAGTAGTTATACGAGCCCGATTAGACGATGCGTTGTCCTGTGGAGAGATGGCGCTGTGGCCTGGGTAAACATCCTGTACATATGGATGCAGATGGTTGGCTAACAGGTCTTTGTAGCGTCCACCATACAGTGTTTGTAGGATGCTAAACAATGGATTTAACTTGCCAGAAAAAGCTCCCCAGACCAGAACAACAAATTCAGCGGCTTGTTGAACCCCAACTGTGCAACCAGGGGATAGGGCGTCATTCTGTTTACACCATATGCGAACCTGGCCATCAGCATGGTACAACAGGAAATGGGACTCATCGCTCTAGGTGATCTTCCATCCATCGTGTGTCCATTGCTGACGTTCTTTGGCCCATGCGAGGCGTTACTTTCGATGACTGGGCGACATAACGAGTACCATTGTTCGTCTCCGGCTGTGTTACCGCAACCTAAGCATAGTACGGTGCATGGTGCATGTGGAAGTAGTCTCGAACTGCACCGGTGTTCTATTGGTGGGTGAACATGGCGACTGTGGCACGTTGTTGTTGATATACCAGTCGTGACATAAGACACTCTCTACGGTCAGCCGCGCGTGGCTGACCAATGTGAACCCTTCTGGTGGATTTCTCTGTTTGGTTTATCCAGGTTTAGTGCACACTTGGTACAGTAGTATGGGAGCAGCCAGCAAGAGCGGCTGTTTCCGAAATGCTAGCACCTGCCTTTCGGGCCCCAACTACGTATCTTGCAGCGGTCAAACTGGCTTAAGTCGCCAGCATGTTTCCCCATTACTGGCAAACGTTTACTGATTACGTACAGAAGATAGGCGTGCACAATTTATAGCAGCAGAACGGGATTAACTCAGTGTATGATAAGAACTTCCGAATATGACACAGTACGCATGCGTTAAATCTAATGCCTTCAATGATGTCTTCGTTTACATACTTTTACTAAAGCATAAAAAAAATCTCTTAAATACATAGTATAACTATACTAGAAATCCTAAATTTCTTAGTGTAGAATAGAAATAAAAATTTCCAAGCTTTCGCACATCAACCAGATGACATTTTCAAGGAAGGTAGACAGCAAACTGAATAATAGAACGCTTCAACAATTTGAACGCGGTGACTTCTTGTTGTTTCTATTCTACCCCAAGAAATTTCGGATATCTGGTATAGTTATACTACTTAAGTACAGTTGATGTATAGTTCCTTGTTATTTAAACAAGATCTCCACCAGGAGACACAGACAGCAAGGTTAAGTGGTTCAGTTAGAACGCCAACGCAGCCCCATCTGAGTCCGGGTTCGAATCCCGGTGAGGCATGCATGTCGTGTTTGTCTTACGGCATTGGTTCTCTACCCATACAGCACAAAACCTTTCAGATATGTATAAAAAATGTTACAATCTCTCATTTTCGTTACCCTTTCAGAGATATCTTACATTTACGTTTCAGCAACATCTAGTTTGGAACAGAACTCTTCGTACATTACGGTTACGTTAAAAATAACATTCACCGATACTACTGTGTTATAGTGTCTATTGTACATAATTGCTACCTTGATGTTACATTCCGGCGATATTTAAGATTTTTGGTTTGGCAACGGCGTGGATACGCAAGCGCATTTTTGCCATTTCACCGAAGCACGCTTGCAGTCGTATTGCCACGTGCTACTGGAATATTCTTTGGTGATACTGTCGTACTCGAGTTAGCTAGTTAATTGATTTAATATTTCATCCTCATTTTTTCGTGATTCAAGATCATCTGAAAGTAAGTAATTGTTTTGATTATTAAAATTTTTAAATTCTAAAAAGTGTTTTATAAAATCTAAGTAGATGGCTGTGTTGTTGTGTACTATACCAGCACGCTTTTTTTTTACTTGAAGCTGAGAAATTGCATATTGGTAGGTATTTAGAGAAATGACGAATTTGATTTTTTTTAAAATATAGTCTATTCCACATGTATAATAGAAATTCGACACTCTCATTTGGGACCAATTTTTATTTCTTTTGTTATCAATATATAAACGCCGCCACTGTTCCCAATGGACAGCGGACTGCGTTGGACCTGTGAAAACGTCAACAACTCGTAATACGACTGTTGTTGCTTTTGAAACAGCTGTCGAGTGTCATATTTGTTTTTGTGATTTTACAAAGTTTGTTGAAACTATAATGTTCAACGTAGTAAATATGTAACAGTAATATGATGATGTTACAAATATCTTTCAAATACGTAACAGTAATGTAACGAAGTTACAAATATCTTTCAGATACGTAACAGTAACATGAAGTTGGTATGCTGAAGTTACAAAGACCTTTCACTGTAACGTATCGGTTATGTTTCAAAGTTATGTAACGTTTGAGGACATTTTGACGTAACCGTAAGGTTTCTGAAACATTAGCGTTACACTGCGCAACGTATCTGAAAAGTCTGAATGTTTCAATGCTGCGTTGTAACATATACGAAATATTCTGTGCTGTGTGGGTCCCTTCTTTGGAACCAGTGACCCTAAATTAGGGATGGGCGACTGCCTACAGGTCCGCGACATAGTCTCGCCACTAATCCAAAGGGATTAATTCGCGAAAATAAAACGGCATCCACGAAAATTTCCAGAGGCAAGAAATTCAGCGCCTCATGTAGAGGCAATTAAAATGACTAAAAAAAAAAAACAACAACAATGGCGCACCCAGCGGCAGTATGTGAGAATTAAGATGGTGGATGAAAAGAAAAATTAGCTTTACGATGTTATCCACCGCTGTGAGGAGGTGGACTGCTTTCTGTAGGAATGGTCCATAATTCTGAATTGCAGCTATCAATCATTTGCCCTAAAATAATGCAGAGCGCGAAGTTTTAAGGGATGTGATACAGTACCACAACGTTCTTTCTGTGTAACAGTGTGCAAAACCTTTTCCCGTAATGTTTCTTTATGATTTTCATCATGATTTGTCTTCGAACGAAATTGTTCTTCCGATTCATGTTTGAAAAATTTGGTGATTCTAAATTGCTTCCTTTCCTCCTCCAAAAACAATTACATTAGAAAGATGATACCGAAATTTCGGTTGTAATGAACATGTCTTTTGAATCCTTTCCGACTCCAAAAATATTTCAAAGCTGATTTTTTTGAAAATCTAAAAATTCAGTAAAAAAGAGAATACACCTCCAAGGTAAAAAATCCGTATAATTTAAAATACGCAATGTGAGCGGGGTTATTCATAATCAATGGAACTGGTTAAAAAAATTAACAGAATTTCTACAATCGATATAAGAATAAACACTTACTCCCGCTTGCTGCTGAAAAGCATGTTACGAAAGTTAACAAATTGTGCACGAGACGTTTCTCGTTGCGGAAGAAAGATATCAGAGACGAAGGGATTTTCAAATCGAACAATTAGAAAAAGAGACTCATGAACAATGAAATTTGCGCACCTAGAAGAAAACATGCTACAACCGGGAAACTTTGCAAATAGCTAGAGTGCGTGCTGGTATGCAAACGATCCGCGTTTGGTGCGAGTGCGCATAACCGCACCCCCTGTGGTGGCGCTGCAATAACAAACCGGCAGCTTTATAAACCGGCGCGTAGTTGATGCCCCATGAAAGCGAAAAGCACCGGCCGACGCAAGCAAGAGTACAGAATGACAAGAACGCCGGAAAGACGCCAGGGACGTTGATTTACGCAACGTACGGACCTTGAGAGAGGCCGGATCATCGGCCTGAAAACCGCAGAGTGATCGGTGAGCCATATAGCCCGCCACGTGGATCGTTCTGACCATACCGTCCGACTGTGTTGGGAGCAGTGAACACGTGACGGTACTGCCACACGGCGGAGCCACTCCGGACGGATCAGGAGGACCACTGGTAGAGAGGATTGAAGGATCGTGTGCCAGACACGAACGGATCCCATGGAGACCCGGTCCATTACACAGGCAGATGTAGCGGCTCCTATGTGCCCACGAATAATGTGCCAGCGCCTCGCGGAAGCAAATCTGCGATCCCAGCGTCTTTTACGTGTGGTGCCATTAACACCGGAACATCGCCGGCTCCGTGTAAAGTGGAGCCAGGCCAGAGCGACGTGGAACGCCACAGACTGTCGACGCGTGGGGTTTAGCGATGAGTGCCACTTCGTTTTGGAGACAGGTGATCATCGTGTCCGGGTGTGGAGGTCCTTAGGTCAAAGGCGCAATCCCGACATTGCTATCGAGTGCCACACCTCCCCCACTACGGTCTGGGGAACCATTGCCTATGATAGCCGATCAGCTCTAGTATTGGTACGTAGATCATTGACGGGCCAGTGGTATGTGGATAAGATCTTACTGCGCCATGTGTTCCCATTCCTAGCCGGGATTCCACGTGAGCTATACCAGCAGAATAATGTCCCCCCGCACACGTCTCGGGTTGCCCAGGACCGCCTTCGTCATGTCCAGACACTTCCATGGCCTGCCCGCTCCACGGACTCCGAGCATGTGTGAGACCAGATTGAAACAAACGGTCTCCTATCGAGGATGTGTGAGACCGGTTGAAATGCCGGCTACCGCCGTGCCGCACCATCCGGGATTTGGAGCACACCGTGGGGCGGTCTGTCGCAGGACAACACCAGGCGTCTGTTCGCCTCCATGCCGGACCGTATTGCAGCATGTATAGTCGCACGAGGCGGTGCGACACGCTGTTGAAGATGACCAGACTACATGCCACAGATCCATATGTAATGGTCCTGCAGCTCTGTTTTGCCATCATGTGCATCATTCATCTGAATTGTTTCGTCCATAAAATTTCTGTTCAATCCGATGCTTCCTTCTTGGTGCGCAAATTTCATTGTCTGTGAGTGCAGAAAAAAACATGATATAACTCTATGTTCCATAGCGGAAAAAGCTGTGTGTTATTTAAAGAAAAAAATGAGCGCAAAGAACTCTTCGTACTAAAAGTATTCTACAAAAATAAATTTTTCTAAGGGATTTTTAGAATCGAAGTAACTCTTCCTAATAAAAATATATGCTATCGTCTCCAGGCGGAAGAATTTTGAATAATGGAAAAGTAAAGAAATAAATTAAAACATGATATTTAACTGTACATTCCCAGCGGAAAAAGCTGTTTGTTATTTAAAGAAGTAAATGGGTGCAAAATGCTCTTCATAATAAAAATACCCTACACAAAAATTGACTTTTCTAAGAGATCTTTAGAATCGAATTAAACCTTTCAAATAAAAATATAAGCTGTCGTCCCTTCGCGGAAGAATTTTGAATATTGGAAAAGTAGAAAATCTGCAAAACTTATTCTTCGTAGCAAAAGCTGTGGCAAGGAAAAATAATTTTTCAAATACGTCTACAGGAAGCAGAAATATCGACAAAGAGGTTTTGAACATTCCGGCCCCTAGCGGGAAAACTGTGCGTTATTTAAAGAAGAAAATGAGCGCAAAGAACTCTTCGTACTAAAAGTATTCTACAAAAATAGATTTTTCTAAAGGATTTTTAGAATCGAAGTAACTCTTCCTAATAAAAATATATGCTATCGTCTCCAGGCGGAAGAATTTTGAATAATGGAAAAGTAAAAAACAAACGAAAACATGATATTTAACTGTACGTTCCCAGCAGAAAAAGCTGTTTGTTATTTAAAGAAGTAAATGGGTGCAAAATGCTCTTCACAATAAAAATATCCTACACAAAAATGGACTTTTCTAAGAGTTCTTTAGAATCGAATTAAGCCTTTCAAATAAAAATATATCCTGTCGTCCCCAGGCGGAAGAATTTTGAAAAATGGAAAAGTAGAAAATATGCGAAAATTCTTCTTCTTAGCAAAAGCTATGGTAAGGAAAAATAATTTTTCAAACGCGTCTCCAGGAAGCAGAGATACCGACAAAAAGGTTTTGAATATAGCCCCCTAGCGGGAAAACTGCGTTATTTAGAGGAAACTGCTCTCCATTTTTACTGAAGCGAGTGGCATATAATAAAAATGAACTTTTCAATAGGAGATTTATAAGTGGAGATATAGTTGCAAACAGAATTATACACCAACACCACTTTGGGCCAGAGCTTTGAACTACAAAAAACTCACGAGCACAAGCAAAGTGTTTCACAAGGCGAATGGTTTTTCAAAATGGACCTTTAGAAGCAGAGATACCGAGATAAACAGATAAAACATTTGAGTCCCTTAGCGGGGAAATTGTGTATTATTTTCGGCAGACAAAATATTTCCGTAGTTAGTAGGATCTGATTGAAACAGGATATTTTAATCCGGTTTTTATATGCGCGGATATTGCTATAAACATGTTGTAAACGAAAATGTGATCTTTTCACCTATGTGTCAAACTTATTAAATAAGAAAATTTTGAAATCATATGCGAAACATTTGATACCAGAAGTGCTTTCCGACAATGAAGAAATTTTTGAAATCCGACTCTCCGAAAAAGAGATATTGAGAAAAATAAGATATATATGCTGGTTCTTATATGCTGAAAATTGTAACGATTTCCGTCGGATGACGCTGCGAAGCGTGCAGTGAAACAATGGCTGTATGGACAACCGCCAAACTTTTATAGACAAAGTTTTGACGAATGGATCTCACGGCTTGAGAAGTGTCTTAACAGGCAAGGTGTTTACTTTGAAAAGTAGTGTACGGACGGCCATATCTCGGAGAAGTAAATACTATTTTTATACTAACAAATACAAAATATATGATGTTGGGAAAGCTGATTTCTGATTTTCTCTCGTATATAGATAATTTTTGCGATTCTGATATTCTCAGTCATGCAGTTTTACTGTGATTTTCTTCAAATGTTTTGGTTCTGCTTATGATTTGCTTTTGATATACCGTAGTCGCAATATTAATTACCACTATTGATCTAGAAATTAATGGAGACTTATCTTCTTCACGCCCGTTAATTTGATCTACGTTTTCAGACGAAATTAATCGCAACATTTACCTATATTAAAGTGTCTTTCAAAGACAAAAAATTACTCTAATCTCTATCCTTTTTAATGTACATATATTGATATAATAACTTTATGACAACACATGTGATAGACTATTTCTGAAATAACTTCTTTATTAAAAAACAAAAATTTGAAGAACTGGATAAAAATCTGCCTGAAGCATCAAGTCATAAAACTTCCCAACCGTTTTTTTTCTGTTGCACTTCAGAAATTCAAACAAGTGGAATTTTTTCTATAATGATACAATTTTTTGCATCGAGTGGCAATGGAAAGAAAATGTGCCAGCATTACATCTTCAGAAGGAGGAGAAGAGGGGGAGGGTAACCCGAAGATTAAATTTGGGGACTTGGAAAGCATTTTCTCTTTTTCAGTTCTAGTGGGCTTTTTTCTTGAGAATGCTGCTGTCTCAACAACGGTTTGATCGATTGCAACACACAGTTTAAGCTTTCAACTATACGGTGGAAGAACTTTTATTTTGGGAGTTTGCCTAATTTTATGTCGTTCGGTGCGAAGACCCTAATAGGCGTAAATGCTTTTTCTGATTGCAAATGTGACGAAGAAAGAAAGTAAAAAAATCAATTGTAGCCATACTGTTGTTTTTGTTTTCCGGATTTTTTCTGTAATGACTGGTTGTCTTTACGCATTCAGTTTCGGAATTATTTCCTTTTTCTCGAGCACACTTTTGTCCTGAGATTTTTCGTCGTAACACACACAAACACTTTGCATTCGTTACAGGCCTGGACGAAGATTAATAAAGCCACTTTTATTAAAAGGAATTGGCCAAAGATTTTGTCGAACCCAATACTTGTAGAAACATTCTGGAACAGCGACCCACTTTTTACAACGACAAGCTTTCGCGACCCGTCTAGCTTTAATTGACATGGAAGGGGGGGGGGGTTAATTTAATTATTTTCTGCTACCGTTGAATTTTTAATTTGTTCGTGTGAGATATTTTCGGTTTTTGTTGATGACGCTATTGATGTCCACATCGATGTCAATCATTTTCAGGAGAAAACGTTCACCAATTGCAGATGTTTTCGAAATCTGGTTTTGATTCTGACCGCCGACAAAAGTACAGATGCGCGAAGAGGTGAAAGGGAACAGCACCTTCAAAGCTTCAGCAGAAAGAGATAAATACGTTTGTTGAAGAGGCAGCCAAAGTTACGTCAACTGTTTTGCGGATGATGATCTTTTGTTTTCAAAAAATTCAAAAGTTTTACGCTTCGAAAACTCGCGGCACGCAAAAAATCGGTCCCAGACTCACAATTTTGGAAAAGTTGATCTGTTCCATACTTGATTAAATATAAGTTTATGTGATTAACTTAACGCTTTGCATGTACGAGGTACATTGAATGTGTTCATGTTTATTTCTTATAAAACGTAAGACACGGACATGAACTTTGCTAAATTTTCCAGCATAGTCTTCTTGACACTGTTGAACGATAACGATACCAACATTGAAGGTTCTGAGTAAAATGCGTAGCGAAGCGTGAATCCATCATAATGACGTCATAGCGTACGAAAGGAAAAATAAACAAAACGTAACGTTCCTTGATTGCTCGGAAGTCGTAAACAATGTCCAATAATTATACATCTCTCTCTCTCTCTCTCTCTGTTTCTCCCACCTCTCTTTCTCCTGTCTCTTTCTCTCTCTCTCTCTGTTTATTTCTCTCCTCTCGCTTTCTCATTATTTTTCTATCCCTCTCCTCTCTCTCCTTCTTTCTCTCTTCCTCGTTCTACCTCCCTTCTTTTCTCTTTCTACTTCTCTCTCTTTCTCTCTCTCCTCTCTCTTTCTTTCTCGCTGTTTTAAACGCTTGACGTCACAGCAACGTCTGCATTGTTGCGCCATCATGTATTGATCAATTCGTGTGTGCTCTCCAGACGCCAAAATGATTGCCTGCTATATAATAGCACACGATCACTTTTAAATGCGAACATGATCGCGTGCTAAGTTAAAATCATTGAATTATCAATGACTCGAGTTCTATTTTTCCGATCTACAAAATTCGATTTGAATTATTAATATCACAGCAAGTTGAGTTGCACACGATCACACTGAGATGTCAAGGTGATCGCCTGCTAATCTAAAAACATTGGATTATTATCAGTGACTTGAGTTCTATTTAACCAATCTACAAAATTCGAATTGAATTCTTAATATCACGGTAAGTTGCGTTTGTATATTAATTTGATTTAACACAGTTCGAATATTAATTTGTACGCTTTAATTATTTTTTTACTTTTTCAATTTAACTAAATTTCCGAGTTGAGTGCTGATTAAATTATAATTTTTACAAAATATCGATTTATCTAAACGCTCTAACCTACAATAAAAACTGAAATCTTGAGATGTCAATGTGAGCAAAACTGCATCTAAAAGCAGAGGTCGCCCCAATCGAGAATTTAGATATTTCCGATTTGCAATACTAGACGCCGCATTATTTTGTAGAAAAAGGTTCGGCGTGAAGTTTTACCGTCGAATAGAACAGTCTAAAACAAGCCGTGAAGGGTGCCGGAAAAAAAGTAATTTAACGCGAAGTAAAAGTTATTAAGGTAAGTTTACAGGAGAACAACATTTCCGAGTTTAGAGCTGGTTTATTTTGCAAAATATCGATCTATCTAAACGGTCTAACCTACAATTGTTAAACAACACATTTTTTTCACAGAATGTCATTTATCGTGAGGTCTTTTGAAAAACAGAAATAAAGAGCATATAATTTTTAGGTCTAACATGAATGAATTCTTACTGTATAAGCTTTTACTATATTTCCTTGCAGAAATCCGATGTATATTTGATTTGTTTTCAATCTACTTAAAATAAAAATTTCACTTCGTCATAGGACGGGCAACATCCCTTATATAAGTATTATTTAGTTAAAGCTTAAAAACAACCGTCCTAGGACGGGCTTTACTCCAGTGATTTAATAAGAATGCACACAAAATAGTTACACGAAAATGTATCACAAATGAAGACATTTGTATGTAAAGAACAGATAGTCAAGGAATTGCTTTAAAGCAACATCTTCACTGCGGAAAAGAATTCGTAGACTATGATGGTGGTGTGAATTGGAAAAAATCTCTTCAAAGCTCACGTTTATATTAAGGAACTGTCACTCGTTGAGGTGATTTGTGACAATAACAAACGTGTCTTCATTATAAGCTATGCAATCCTCACCACAGCAAGCATGAGTATTTCGCGACTCGTACACTCTGCTGCTAATAGAGGCTGCTTACGGTATTTCCGCAATTTGTTTTTACTTGTTACGAAGGTCCTTCGTAGGTATGTTGATCCCACTGCGAAGTGGCAAAAAGTAGCTCTTGTTGATTGGGAAATGTTCTGCGAGGAACAGTAGTCTTCACTATCGGGAACAGTTTAAAGTCACTAGAAGAGAGATCAGGGGAGAATGGTGGATGTGTCAAACATCAGTTTGGTCCTCTTTAAAAAGTGTTTGCACATTTGTAGCCCAGCGATGATTGTTTTTTTCTGGGGAAAGTAGTCTTCGAACCCACTTGAGATATGGGATCTTCATGAAGAATGGTGTCCATGGAGCTAACGAAAGTGCCCGCAACTTTTACAGTTTTATACCCCGTTGAGTTCCAGTACGCAGAACGACTGGTTTTATCTTTCGACGCGTGCTTCGTTTACGCAAAATGTTTTTCCTCTGCGAAATATCTGCACATTCTTTTTACATCCATAAGACCCACGAACATCCTTTCGACCTCTCTTGCTAAAGTTTGACAGGGCGCCAATGTTTTTGTACACCAAATACAGTACACTGTTTTGAGAGCTGCAATCGAAGTGAATAATCACATCTTGCAGCCATCTTTAGAGAAGACTATCAAAGAACCTACCAATAGTGGACCAACGGGGGGCGACTGGGGTGATCGCCCCCACCCAAAATCCTAAAGAAGTTTTTGCGTTTAAAGTAGCAAAGATCGTAAATGATTAACTTTGCATATTTTGTTTTCAGTTTTTCTAAAACAAATTAACAATTAAACTTAGTACGGATGATTTAAAATACTTGTTACATTGATTTAGGTTCAGTAAAAAATGAAAGAAAAGGGAATAGGATAAAGAGAGAGAGAGTGCTCAAAAAATAAAGGGAAAACAAGGACAACGGGGTAACAAAAACATGGGGACATGTTTTTACCCCCGTTGTTCCTGTTTTCCTCCAGATGGTCTTCTTAGGACTTCATTCTTTTTTCTTATTTTTCCTGCTCTCTCACGCCTATATCATCATCATCATCATTGTCAACCATTATCAATCCACTGCTGGACGAAGGTCTCCCCAAGTTTCCTCCACAACGGTCTGTCTTGTGCCAGTCTCCTCCATGTCACTCCCGCATATTTACGAATTTCATCCACCCATCTCCCATGTGGTCTTTTTTTGGGTCTTTTCCTGTCCCTTGGAATCCAATCTAAAATTTCGGCTGTCCATCTATGGTCTGTCCTTCTGGCAGTATGTCCAGCCCATTGCCATTTCAGGGATTTAACTCTGATCATGATGTCTTCCACTCTCGTCATTTTTCGGATCCACGAGTTCCTCTTCTTATCTCTCCTGGTTATACCAAGCATGCACCTCTCCATGCTTCTTTGAGTTGTCTGCAGCCTTTGTATGTCTCTTTTAGTTAAGGTCCACGTCTCTGCACCATACGTAAGCACTGGAAGGATGCATTGATCAAACACTTTTCTTTTAAGACATAATGGCATATTGCTCTTGAAAATTATGCTGTTTCTTCCAAAAGCTCTCCAGGCAAGTTTTGTACGCCGATTAATTTCTTCATCAATGTGACCCTCACTTGATATCTGCTGTCCAAGATAAACATACGTATCTGTTATCTCCAGTTTTTCTCCATCAATCGATAAATCTTCATTTCTTGTAAAAGCATTGAACATCACTTTTGTCTTCTGAAAGTTCATTTTTAATCCCACTTCTTTACTCTTGTCAGCAAGTTCCTGGGTCATACTCTGCAGCTCTGATGGGGTAGTTGCAAAAATGACTACGTCATCAGCAAAACGAAGGTGGGTTAGATAATCTCCATTAATCTTTATCCCTTTGTTTTCCCAGTTCAGTGATTGAAAGACATTTTCCAATGTGGCATTAAAGAGCTTCGGAGATATGGTGTCACCTTGTCTCACTCCCTTTCCAATTTTTATGTGTGTTGTATTTTCAAACAGCCGAATCTTTGCACTTGCATTTTCATAGATGTTATTAATAATATTAATGTATGCATCTTCAATACCGCAGGATTTCAGAGCCGTGGTAACTGCTGATGGTTTCACCATCAGCATTCTATAAAGGAACCTTAGTGCTATGGATATGACGGTCCTATTAAAACAAAAAATTAAATAATATAAACAAAATCACAAAAAAAGCTTAAAAATCTGTTTATAAAAGAAAATAAAAACAAATAAAAAAGAAAACTAGTTATTCATCACTAGGATAGCTATACTAAAAATAGTAAAACCAACATTAAAATTAATAAGATTCTGATTAATCTATAGAAGCTCACTAAGGTGATTTAATACATGCAAAGATTATTAAATAAACTGCTCGTGTATTTTATAATATTTCTCATGTATTCTGGAGAGTTAATTCTGCTCATTCTGATCATACAGATCCACAGTCTTAAGTTTATATATTTTTTTCTCTGGTTAAAATCTCCGCGCGTTGGTTTCTTGCTGTATGAGGAGGCCATCAGCCCCACCCTCACTGCCCCATCAGCGTCAAGGGAGTGGCGGAAGGGGTCAGCCATGTTCTCCTCTTGTGTGGAGAAAAGTTTTTGTCACACAAGAGGTAAGCTCTCTTCCTTGTTTTTGGGTTCTAGGTTTTATAAGTTCAATGTTTGTACTTTATGTACCTTTTCTCTGTCGTTTTTTAGCTTTTCAGCTTTTAAGCATTGGTTTGTCTGTTAACATTTATGCGGGTTTTAACTCTTACTTTTCTTTGTAACTTTGAGCGTCTTTTGGGGTACCTAGGAACAGAAGAAGGCTAAGCTTGTTCCTTTTCTATGCGCTGTCTATGCGCTGTTTTTTCAAAGTAGTTAAGTTCTTAATAACTAATTAATTATGCACTTAAAGCACTGCTGAAATACTTTGTACATATTGCAACTAACTGTTTAAGGTATATAACTTTCACAAAGTTTTCTTTTGTTAATTATTATCTTTAACTTATTCTCGTTTTCGTGCTGTCATAAGTTGTAGAGTAGGGGGTTTTAGACTCAAGTTTTCTTTCAAAAATCTGTTCGTTATAAATTAACATTTCCTTTTTTAATTGCAATGTAAAATTTGGATTTCTTTTGCATTGTTTTTCAGGTTTAAATTCTCTCTCAAACGAACTTGGAATTTCGTTATAGCTGAAAATCATTTCTATTTATTATGTCACTCTCACAGCTTGAGTTCTCTTTAATCTTCTTCTCTCTGTTTAATAGTAACAGATGAAGAGCATGGGTCGGGCCATGAAGGTTAATGGATGCAAGCGAAATTGTTAACTAGTGCTAGGTCATGCTACTCTACGGAGGACATGACTTATATATATATTTTTAAACTATTTTAGGTGGGAATGTTACTTGCATCTATGGCCTTGCAGAAACCCATTTCCAACTAGGTCTTTGTGGAAGTGAGAAAATGCAGAGTTTTTGCTGGTCCTTGATAAAGCCAAGGCTCAGTATTCTCGACACCTTCTACATTCAGTTGTTTTATTTTATTTTTTTATCTTTTCTCCTTTTACTCACACAGGTAGATACATAACCTTTTCTATGTTGTATTAGGTGTGAGTCAAAATTATATATGTATTTTTTTGCTTAGGTATCTTCTTTATAGAATGTGAATTCTGAATTTTCAAAACTGCTGCGTTGCGCGTTTTGATTTTCAGGTTATTTTGCACCCTTCGTTTTAAATTCTAAAATTTTTTCCTTAGTCTTCAGTTTTGCTCTTAAGTATATATATATATATATATATATATATTAACATGGAGGAGACTGGCACAAGACAGACCGTTGTGGAAAAAACTTGGGGAGACCTTCATCCAGCAGTGGATTGATAATGGTTGACAATGATGATGATATATATTTATATACATACTAATGTTATATGAAACAAAATTCATAACGGCTTCTGCCCCCCTTTTTGCACCCCCTAGAGTAAACTTCTGGATCCGTCCCTGGAACCTACGAACGTTTTAGAAACGGTCATATTAATTTGTGCTAAGTGTTGTGTTAGATATAAATAAGAAGAAATTATAACTTCAGCGCATCAAGTATATTATTATAGATACAAAGTAAATTCAGCATTCCACAGTTTATCGATTTAACAGTTGCAACATCTGAAAGCAGCTGCCGTGTTTTGGATTATTTTCCGACCGAAGAGTCATCGGATTAATTTGTCAGACAAGATGGGTTGAAAACTTTCTTTAGCAGTCTTTGTCGTCTTTTATTGACGCTTTCATTTCCCAACGAATAAAAACTGTAAAGTAAACAAGGTTCCAATATTCTGAGCAATTTCTTCCACGATATTGTTTTAGGGGCTTCCGTCCAATATTTGTCTTGTGGTATGCTAAGGAGTATAGCTACTTGATATCTTCATTAGCTGACAGCATTATAACAGCACTATTTTGCCATCATATGAACTAAGAAGATTGTATATAATTAAAGACTTTACACTTGTGATGTTGAGGTAGAATAAATTATCAAAATTTATTCAGAAGTAAATGTTTCATTAGCATCGACTGTAGTTTCGCGCAGAGCGTTTGGCTCGGCATCATTTGGACGAAAGGTCGTCCTGATGATGCCGAGCCAAACGCTTTGCAAAACTGCAGCTAATGTTAACAAAATATTTAATTGTGAATAAATACTGATAATTTATTCTATATAAAAAGATTGTGTTTTTTCATTTAACTATTCAACCCACCTTTATTTTAAGCACTAAACAAAGTGGCCGCCTTGGTTGCCGAGTAATTAGAGGTGCGAACTTCAGGCTAATAATCAGAGTGGGAATCGGGGTCAAGGAGATGCTACTACAGCGCTGGTTCTGCTCTTTCTCTGGAAAAAATTGCCTTAAATTAGGTACAGGCGACTTCTTATAGCTTTAGCTGCGGGTGGCCTGGTGGGCAACGTTCGTGACTGCGGCGGAAAGAACCTCAGGTTCGATCCCAGGCAGGTACGAACGCTCGATCCACTAAATATCCGCCGTGCGTCAAATGGGCACGTTAAGCCGTCGGACTTCGGGTACTGGCCCCCCGGTGATAAATAAGGGCGTCTTCCTCCCCCTTTCTACTTCGCTTCCGTGTCACTTTCGTATCGGGCATTCTAGCCCAAATCTCCTAGCTTCTAAGGGTTGTTTAAGACCTGGAGTCAGACACTCCCTTCCTAAAATTCCCTACATATATGATCATGATCATCTTATAGCTTTAGATACGTATGGGAGTCTTTTGTTAACTCCCTCAAAGGAAAATCCGCTTCGTATGGTTTTAAAATATTTTATACTTTAGTTGTTTGTGTGAGCTATTATAATCAAGTTTATTACTTTGGATGCTATTCACGTGCATTACTTCAGGCAGGAAATAAAAGACAGCTGAATAAATATTTATTTAAATCCTATTAATTTACACGCATATTTTTAAGAGACCCGTTAAAACAATTTCTCAAGTCAGAAATCCAGAAGGTGAGACTGGAAATATTTGCAATACATCGGGACTTTAGTACCCAGAAGAGACACAAGATAATTTGAATTTTAAGTAGTACGGTAGTTTTAAAGTTCATTCATTCAAAGAAAAAGAATAACGCTGAGTCTTGTGAAATCTGATAAATCGTTTGAACAGTGCCAGCATTAACCTGTTTCAAATGCTTTAATCTTATATTAGCGCACTTTGCCATTCACCACGATTAGAACGCTTAGGTAAGTCTTTTGAGAAGTTAGAAGTTTCTAATTTGACATTACAGAGTGTCTCTGTAGTCGGTTCTGGTTTTCAATGGTTTTGATGCAGCCGTAGACAGATAAACATTTGGCGGCTAAAGACAAACATAGCTGTTAAAAGTTTAACGATGTGGCGACAGTTCCTTAGTAACAGTTTTGTAATAAGTTTGTTAGCAATAGAACTTCACAAGACTTTAAAGTAATTTATTTCAAAAGGTAAATTTTTTTTTTAACAAACGAAGATGTTTAGAATCCTCGTACATTTCGTTCATAACTTAGGTCTTTTTTTACCTTCTTAACGCCCAATCACCCAATTGTAATACATTTAATTAATAAAAATTAATTTCAGCACATGTTTTTGTTTTAGTGTTTAACGACCATCATGAGCAAATCTTAGGGCAATAATTTCAGGGAATGTTATTACATACAGCGGACCGCCCCGGTGGCCAGTGGTCTAAGCGATGGCCTCTGATCATTCGTCCGGAAGGGCTCCGGGTTCGAAACCCGGTGAGGCATGGATGTTGTGTTTGTCTTATGGCTCTGGCTCTCTCCTTGCCCTGGAACCAGTGACCCTAAATTAGGGACGGGCGACTGCTTATAGCCCACTCAGTTGCTCACGGTGGTCGTTAAACCTCCAATCAAAAAAACAAAAAGCAAAAAAAAAAAAAAAACATACTGCGGGTGAGTCGAACGTTTTGCAGTATTTGGATCACTTTATATTTTCATACATACCTTTACCACGAAAGCTGACTAGCATTAAAAGTATACGCCATCGTGTTATACCGTCTTTAGGCATTTGTCATTTCTCTGCCAGTTTTTCGATTCCGCGGCGGTCCCAGTTCTTGTCCTTCGAGGCGAACAACTCCTTCACCCCACCTGCCACCTCCTTCTGGTTGTTGAAGTGCCGCCCGTGAACGAAGTGGGCAATGCACTGGAACAAATCATAATCCGACGGGGAAAGTTCCGGACTATATGCTAGGTGTGGCATCATTTCGATGCCCTCAAGTTCCTGGAGTTTTGGCCGGGTCATTCGCGTGGTATGAGGTCGAGCGTTGTTCCTGCTGTAGGAGAGTACGCTTTCTGTTCACCTGTGCCGGGTACTTCTCCTCCAAAACGGCATACATCCGCTCCAGCTGTTCAGAGGAGGGGTTGGCATTGATGGTCCGACCATCTGGAACAAATTCGTAATGGATAATTCCCTCGAAATTCCACCAGACACAGAGCATCACATTGTTCTCGAAGCGCCCACGTTTGGCAACAGGTTCTGGAAGCTGACCCGGGATCAACCACTGCCGTTGCCTGTTAGGATGACGGAAATAGACCCACTTTGCATCGCACGTAACAATTCACGTGATGAAACGTCAATCGCGTGGGTTTTGCTAGGAGTTTCGTGCACACTTCCAGTCGGTGGTTTGCTTCAGCTAGTGTCAGTTCGTGAGGGACAATGCGGCAGCTCCCGTAGATGTTGCCGAGGTCCTGAAGGGGACGAACCACGGTGGTCTGTGATATGCCCAGCTCGCTTGATAATCTCCGAGTGCTGGTTGTCGGATTTGCCTCTACGGCCTGGCACATGGCCTCCGAATCCACGGTACACGGCCTACCTGACCTTAGCTGATCGTCGAGTTTTCTGTCACCTGAACGTAATGTTTTGAACCATCTGGTTGCGGTGCTGTGGTCCTCATAGCCTTCCCCTTTCGCAAATGTTTCGTGTTGCTTGAGCAGTGTTATGGCCGAGTTCAAACTCAAAGTTCTCTAATTAGCTGGTTGTGGCTGTTCACCTTTTAGGCGTCCCAAACACAGAGAAAACGACGACATGCAAAGCTATTCACAGCAACGACTACCACTTTATATCCATATCGACTGACTGCAGTGTGTGACTTGAACTAGTTTAAACACGTGACATACCCGCTGCAGCACGTACGTTTATGCAAATATTGCAAAACGTTTGACTCACCCTCTGTATAACCTTTTGCCGGTGGTTACACGTCTTCTTACTCCGGAGCTTCTGTTCTTCCAACTGAATTACGCCGACAAGCTTTTCGCTGCTTCATTGCCGATTTGACTCATGCGTCACCTCATTAGTAATTCATCTACGTCATGTCACGAAGTACGTTACAATGTATAAAGCCAGCGGAGTAAGACAAACAACACAGCAGTCTTACCGCAGTCGGGACGACCTCGGATGACTACCTAGAAACCTGTGAAATTCTAGGGAGGATTAAAAAGCATTGCAAAGCCATCTTTGCAAGTTGCAAGTAGCAGGCTGAAGTTTGGCAGACAACGAGTTTGAACTTCACGCTACAGACCGATTTGGCTGGATCAGGTGTCACCGTGGTGGAAGACAATGTGAACGACGGCAGAAAGATGTCGCGTTCCTTCGCGTTGTCTAGGAATGAAGATCAACGCGGTGTAATCCGATTTTTGTGGGCTAAACGGGAAACTCCGTCGGAAATTCACAAAGAAATGATCGAAGTGTATGGTGGTGATTGCATGGACCACAGCAACATCTCCAGATGGTGCAATTTCTTTGCAGAGGGTCGTGGCAACTTTACCGATTCGTTTCGTTCGACCTATAACCGCTTCATCACCGGCCACTGTGAGAGGCATTGAACAGGCAATTCTGAGTGACGGGTCAACATTTCGTACGGTATAGCGTACGATACTGTGCATGCCAAAGTGTAATTTCACAAGGTCAGTGCGCGATGGGTGCTCAAGAGCTTGACAGACATCCAGAAGGGACAGAGAATGATGTCATCCTTGGACCACTTGATATATTACGCAGAAAAGGGACATGAATTTCTGGCAGGTGTTGTGACGGGCGATGAGTCCTGGGCCAACCCATACACTCCCGAAACGAAGAAGGCTAGTACGGTGTGGAAACTTTCATATTCCCGGCCCCTAAAAATCTTCAGAGTAACCCAATCTGCACAAAAAGTTCTCATGTTGGTGTTATGGGACATGCATGACGTTCTCCTCGTGGAGTTTCATCCAGCGGGGTCCACTATGAGTGCTAACACATTGACAATGTTGCATCGTGCCCTTCGTGAAAAAAGAGTCAACAGAGACGCTGCAAATGACAGAATGCTTCACGACAACTGTCGCCCTCTTGTTGCACAACACGTTCGTGACATATTGTGCAGTTTGACTGGGAGGTACTCCAGCACCCACCGAACAGTCCGGATCTGGCTCCTTCAGACTTTCATCTGCTTGGTCCCTTGGAAAGATTCCTGGGCGGTCAACGCTTCGATTCTGCTGACGAAGTCAAATCGCTTGTCCGCAGGTGGATACGCCCAGAAGACGGACTTTTATGAATAAGGTATAGTAAAGCAGGTACCACGTTGGGATAAACGTCAGGAGCGTCTCGGTTCGTATGCTGAAAAATAGCTAAGAAAGGTACAGTAGTTTCACTGTGTATATGTTTTCTTATGCTTATATATTAAACTGTTGACAAAAAAAAAAAAAGAAACAGTGTGCGTTACTTTCCTGTCCACCCTCGTAGTTGCATGTTCTACTAATACGCACTTGTGGTATAAATTTGTCGGATAACCATTATGAAATAACGCCTTTACCTGGTAGTGCAGAACTATTTATTTTTAAAGTTATCTAACTTCACTTAAAGTTTAACTACTTAGCTTTGCTTTGCTACTGGAATTATTCCGATTCTTTCATAATAGCTGAAATTTTGATTAAGAATGGAAATCTCTAAGTAAGGACATGAAGTAAACGGCACGAGAGCGCTAAAAGACAGCACTTGGACAATCAAATCCACATTTATGCAATAATTCAGCACGTCAGATAGTCGATAGTAATCACTTTATTTTCAGCAACAACACGAAATTTGATACCGAATTTTCGGGTGTAATGCGCACGTCTTTTGAATCCGTTCTGACGCGAATTAAATATACCACAGCTATTCAAAGTCAATGGAACCGGTATGGAAAACAGTAGTATCTTACTGAAGAAAGAAGTTTCTCAATCGGGCTTTTAATTCCCGCAGATATTGCTCTAAACGGAATCGTGAACTTACGCCCTCTTGTTGCAGACTTGTGCTTTAAGAAAAATGTATAATTATATCAGAAACATTTCACAGTAAAAACTCTCTCCAACAAAGAAAGCAATTTTCAAATCGGGCTCTTAGAAGCAGAGATATCGACAAATATAAGATATGCAACTACGCCCCTGGCGGGAAAGGCATGCATTATTTTTAAAAGAAAGTATTCTCAGAAGTTTTTTCGATGTGAGCAGTATCGGTTCAGGAAAGAAATTTTTCAGTCGAGTTTTCAGGAGCTCAGATTTTGCTCCAAATACATGCGAAGCAGAAATTAAAACTCATGCCCCTGGTGGCCAAACCATTATGTACCAAGTATTAGAAATTATACGAAAAACATTTTCCATCAGAAGCTGTATGCGATACAGGAATAATTTTTCAAATCTGAGTTTTAGAAGCAGAATTATCTGGAAAAACGCAATTTACCTTAACGCCACCAAGCGGAAAGTCAATGAGTTACTTGAAAATTTTGAAGTTATATGAAAAACACTTCGCACCGGAAACACTATCAAACAAAGAAGGAATTTTTCAAATCAGACTCTTAGAAGTAGACATATTGGCAAAAGCAAGATACGCATCTACGCACCCTGGCGGAGAAACCATGTATTATTTTAGGAAGTAAGTATTCCAAAAAGGTTTATCAACGCGAGTAGTATGAGTCTACAAATGATTTTTTCAATCGATATTTTAGAAGCTCAGAGTTTGCTGCAAATACATCAGAAGCGGAAGTTAAGACTTACGCCCTCTGGTGGTCAAACCATTTTTTACCAAAGATTAGAAATTATTTGCAAAAGATTTTTCATCGGGAGCTGTATCCTCTGAAGAAAAAAAAATTCAAATCGGAGTTTTAGAAGTAGAGATATCGGGGAAAACGCAATTTAGTTTAACGCCCTTTAGCGAAAAATTTATGCGCAACTTGAAAAAGTGACTGTAGCTAAAATACTCTTCGGCACAAATAGAATCGAAAGGTAAAATATTTTTTTCAATCGGACGTTGAGAAGTAAATATATGGAATAAAATGCGTTATGAATTCGAGATCATCTGCATTTACGCGTCTAGCGGCGAAACTGTACGTCGTAAAAAAAAAAGCGAAATAAAACATCATCATTCACATATTTCAAATTTCCCAATGCAAAGATAATGTTTCAAATCGGACTAATAGTTGCAGAGATATGGTGTCTACAGACGGATGGACGTACAAACCGATAAATAAGCACGATCTTTTTTGACAAAAGATGTGCTAAAAATAGACTCCGTATATTCTTTAAGATCGCTGTCAACTCTGAATACAATCTGCTTAACGAACATAGCTGTGCTCATAAAAAAAAAAATATCCTACTATCTCCAAATTGTGTATCTCTAACATCTGCTCTTACATTTCTCTCTGCCATTGCTCAAAATACTCAACATCATTTATTTATGTTTGATTGCCTTCTGATCCACTGCCAGGGTTGCCAACTTTTTCCAGCTCCTCAGAAGATACTTTGTGACGTTAAGTCAGAAAATATTAACGAGGAAACGTCAGATTTACATAAGAACACATAACTGCTAAAGGAAGCTTAAAGTAGAAGTATACGCCACGCATTTAAGAAAAGATAAAACATCCCTGCATTTTTGCGTATTTGGCTCAGTATATAACCTTAATAATTCTTAATAACCAATTTTGAAGCGAAGTCGAAGACGAGACCGAAATCGTGTTGGTATCACTAGACCAGCTCTCAAATTATAACTCAATTTTTTGCACCAAAACACAGTATATTTTATTTATCATAATCGTCAATGCACATTATAAGACACTGTAGACAACACATATAGCACTAATATTTAGGCTTTCTTAATGTTGTCGTTCTGCGTCATGTAAAGTTGCTTGTGCAGTACATCGAAATCAACTAACGCTAAGAATTATCAAAATCTGTGTAATACTGTATAATGTCTCCACTATAATCCAATAGCACAGCCCAACATGATTCTGTGGTTTGCAAAATTTCAAGTGTTTTATAGTAATTCAAGTATGCTGATCACGAATATCACATCCGTTTTTCTCTGTCACCCACATATTTTTCACAATTTCCCATGTTATTTTTGTTTATATATGACAAAAATGAAAAATATTATGAAGTAATCTGTTATTTTTTTACTCTAAAAATTTAAAGTTACTAGCTAAAAGCAGATCGCAGCAGTCGGAAAATGATGCAATAGATTAATAAATTTTAATTGGAAAGTGATACAATAGATGGCGCCTCTATATCAATGAATGAAACATTTTGTGATTTTGCCGTTTTGGACACTGTGTTTCAAGCCATGAGACCGGAGTGTGTTTCGCTCATCTTAACTGTTGTGTTGTTCGTTATTACTGTGTTATGGCGTCAAGAGACTGTGTTAATAGTCCTGATTTATTTTGTTATATACGTTGTAGTTTTGTGGTGAAAAAAAGGCGATGCAAAATAACTGATTTTCTCAAAAAGGCGTATCAGCCTTATTTCGGTATAAAGCTTGGAGACCAGGACAAGAAATGGGCGCCACATCAAGTTTGTCACACGTGTGTTGAGCAACAGAGAAAATGGACTCCAGGTAAGAAAAAGTCTCTTCCATTTGCTATTCCAATGGTATGGCGGGAGCCAGTGAGTCATGAGGAATGTTATTTTTGCTTAACGACATCAGTAAAGGGCTACAATTGCAAAAAACATAAGTAATATTGTTTACCCAATGACTCCCTATGCTATCAGACCTGTACCTCATGGTACTGATTTACCTGTTCCATCACCTCCTACATCATTAGATTTTTCATCAGCTTCAGAAGTTGAGTTAAATTTCAGTGAAACTGAGGACTTGTACAGCAATCCTGAAACTAGTAATGAACCACAGAAGTTTACACAAAGTGCATTAAATGATTTGGTACGGGATTTAAATCTGCCGAAGGAAAGTGCATAACTTTTAGGATCAAGACCCAAAAATCTACTTACTCCAGGAACAACTTTTCATGGTACAGAAACCGAGAAAAGAAATTTGTTGAATATTTCGCCCAAGAAGAATCGTTTGTGTTTTGCAGAGGCATTCCTGGACTTATAATGCATTTGTCGTCCACTGTTCATGATTAATCACAGTGGAGATTGTTTATTGATTCCAGTAAGATAAGCTTAAAAGGAGTTATTTTGCATAATGGCAACATTTCCTCCTCAATACCAGTAGCTCATTCAGTACATCTGAAGGAATCTTATGAAAATCTGGACGTTCTCTTTAATAAAATAAAATATCAGGAATACAACTGGCAAATCTGTGGAGATTTAAACATTCTGAGCATGATATTAAGGCAGCAAAGTGGCTACACAAGAATGCTATGTTTCATCTGCAAATGGGACAGTAGAGCTTATAAGCAACACTGGATCCCCCCAAAAAATGGCTTAAAAGAGAAAATTTGATTCCAGGATCAAAGAAAGTTTTCCACCCGAACCTAGTGGATCCGGAAAAAGTTATTTTACCACCCTAGCATATTAAATTAGGATTGACGCAACATTTTGTCAAGGCTCTGGACAAAAATGGTGAATGTTTTCAATATTTGATTTATGTTTTTCCACATTTATCAGAAGCAAAAATCAAAGAAGGAGTGTTTGTTGGCCCAGATATAAGGCGGTTAACTAAAGATAAAACTTTTGAATAAAAGATGACCACAACAGAAAAAGAAGCATGGGCTAGTTTCAGAAATGTCATTCAAAATTTTCTAGGCAATTACAAGGATCCTAATTACAGAGCCATCGTAGCAACTATGCTAGAAAAATTTAAGAACTTGGGTTGCAACATGAACTTGAAAATTCATTTTCTGCATTCTCACTTTGACTATTTTCCCGAAAATCTTGGTGCTGTGAGTAAAGAGCAAGGTGAGAGATTGCATCAATATACAAAATGTATGGAGAAACGATACCAAGGACGATGGAATGTAAATTTGATTGCGGATTACTGCTGGGATTTAAAAAGAAATTCTGCTTCTAAAGTTTCACCGTATAAGAAAAGCCGTAAATTTTCGTTTGACGGAAAAGGAAAGTGATTTTTTATATTTTTTCCAATTAATTATTTTTTATTTTCACACAAGAGATTTTTATTTAGATTGTATCAATATCAATGGGTCGTGGATTGTATATTCTTTTAAGAAAATGAAACAAATTCTATAAATTACTGATAAATAATATATATATATATCATCATCATCATCATCATTGTCAACCATTATCAATCCACTGCTGGACGAAGGTCTCCCCAAGTTTCCTCCACAACGGTCTGTTTTGTGCCACTCTCCTCCATGTCACCCCCGCATACTTTCGAATTTCATCCACCCATCTCCCATGTGGTCTTCTTCTGGGTCTTTTCTTGTCCCATGGAATCCAATCTAAAATTTCGGCTGTCCATCGATGATCTGTCCTTCTGGCAGTATGTCCAGCCCATTGCCATTTCAGGGATTTAACTCTGATCATGATGTCTTCCACTCTTGTCATTTTTCGGATCCACGAGTTCCTCTTCTTATCTCTCCTGGTTACACCAAGCATGCACCTCTCCATGCTGCTTTGAGTTGTCTGCAGCCTTTGTATGTCTCTTTTAGTTAAGGTCCACGTCTATGCACCATACGTAAGCACTGGAAGGATGCATTGATCAAACACTTTTCTTTTAAGACATAATGGCATATTGCTCTTGAAAATTATGCTGTTTCTTCCAAAAGCTCTCCAGGCAAGTTTTGTACGCCGATTAATTTCTTCATCAATGTGACCCTCACTTGATATCTGCTGTCCAAGATAAACGTACGTGTCTGTTATCTCCAGCTTTTCTCCATCAATCGATAAATATTCATTTCTTGTAAAAGCATTGAACATCACTTTTGTCTTCTGAAAGCTCATTTTTAATCCCACTTCTTTACTCTTGTCAGCAAGTTCCTGGATCATACTCTGCAGCTCTGATGGGGTAGTTGCAAAAATGACTACGTCATCAGCAAAACGAAGGTGGGTTAGATAATCTCCATTAATCTTTATCCCTTTGTTTTCCCAGCTCAGCGACTGAAAAACACCCTCCAATGTGGCATTAAAAAGCTTCGGAGATATGGAGTCACCTCGTCTCACTCCCTTTCCAATTTTTATGTGTGTTGTATTTTCAAACAGCCGAATCTTTGCACTTGCATTTTCATAGATGTTATTAATAATATTAATGTATGCATCTTCAATACCGCAGGTTTTCAGAGCCATTGTAACTGCTGATGGTTTCACCGAATCAAAGGCTTTTTCATAATCGATAAAAGCCATGCACAATGGAAGTTCATATTCCCTCGCTCTTTCAATTAGTCTCTCAGTACGTGGATATGATCTATTGTGCTGTAGCCACTCCTGAATCCAGCTTGTTCTCTCGGTTGAGCCATGTCCAGTGTCACCTTCAAGCGGTGTGAAAGAACTTTAGTGAAGATTTTATAAACTACAGATAGGAGGCTGATAGGTCTGTAGTTTCCGAGATCCTCAATGCCACATTTCTTATGTAGCAGGATCATTATAGCGGTGTTCCAATCCTCAGGAATCTTTCCTTCATTAAGGCATCGAGTGAAAATTTGGGCTAGTACTGTTTCGATTTCTCCACTTGCTTCTTGTATGATGTCTACAGTAATTCCATCTTCTCCTGGAGCTTTTCCCCGCTTCATGTTCTTGATTGCATGTGCAACTTCTGCTGGAAGGACTGGAGGAACTCTGGTACTGGTATCTTTCATGATGTCTGGAGTGCATGTATCATCCCTTTCATATAATTTGGAGTAGAAATCTTTCACTCTTGTCAAAATTTCGTCTCTATTTCTTGTTACAGAACCATCTTCTTTTCTCAGTGCCATAATCTGTTTTCTTCCCTTACTGAGATGTCCCTTTGTTATCTTTAGGCTTTGGTTGTTTTCAATTGCTTTCCTCACTAGTTCACAGTTGAATTTTCTTACGTCTTCAGTGATACTTTTTCTTACTGTCTTGCATAGCTCTATATATTCCACTTTGGAAGTCACATCTTCTTTAGTTGTCCTCATCTCTCTTCTTTTTTGCATGAACATTTTCGTTTTTCCTGATAATTTGTTTACATGCAACTTGTTCTTAGACCCAGCTAATTTTGTTGCTGTTTCCATAAGAGCTTTGGTTACTTTTCTGTTAACTTCAGAGATGTCCACTTCTTCCGATGTTAGGCCTTCTAAAGCAGAGAATCTGTTCTTCAGTTCCAACTTGAAGGTATTATGGTGTTTTTTAAGGTTGGTTATGTCAATAGATTTTGTTTGTCTTATGAGCTTGCCACGTTCAAGTTTAGTGTTGAGGTGCATCTTACATCTCCCCAATCTATGGCCACTACCTGTGTTGAACTTGTTTAGCACACTGCAGTCTTATATGACGAATTTTTTGTTACACATAATAAAATCAATTTCACTTGTCGTCCCATTTGGATGTCTCCATGTTCATTTCCTGTGTGGCTTTATCAACTCAGAACGCGCTCAAGAGGATGAACTTCGGTGTCGGCATAAGGTCCGCGGCATCTTTATATACCATGCTGAAGAGAAATATTGACAAGCCCCCTCTTCTCAACAAGGCAGGTATTTATGCCATCCCACTACAATATCAGGACGGATCCATGGGATACTACATCGGAATGACCAAGCGTTCGTTCAGAATCAGACTCAACGAACATTTACGAGGGACAGAAAAGTGACTACTACCCTGTACAGAGAAGTCAAGTTCAAGTCCGCTGATCTTAGGTGGAATGCTATAGAGAAATGATATATGATATAAGAATTAGCTTCCTACTCCACACCTAAATCTACTGCCATTCGCGAAACCTTAGAGATCATTACCAAGAGTGAGGCTTGCAATGGTAGCATTTCTCTAGAATTGCCACGAGTTTGGAACCAGTTCGTCAAATAATGCACCGTTTTCTCCTACGATACCTCGTACCCAACCAACATGACCTCTCGTTTCTTCGAATGAATAATCACATTTGCATCTAATCATTTATTGTCTAGTCAAGTAATCGTTTCAAATTGTTGAAGTGTTCTGTTTTCAGTTTGCAGTTTGCTGTCTGTCCTTGAAAATGCCATCCGGTTGATGTGCGATAGCTTAGAAACTTTGATTTCTGTTCAACGCCCAGAAATTCGGATCATTAGTACAGTTATGCTTATTTTGAGTATAATTGTGTATAGTTTGTAGCGTTTGAGTGTAGCTGACTTACTAAAACACTACATAGATCAAAACTTCACCTACAGTGAAATACGAGTCACTCAAATAAAGTCAGGAAGTTGTTACTTAGAGCTAATCCTTTATTGCTGTCAATAGGCACTTGATTATTTGCACTTCAACAAGGTGAGATCTACGAAACTTGGGTTAATCTCCACAATTAATTAACTATGAAACACAACACTGGAACTTCAATTAATATCCACAAGAACACAACAACACTGTTATAAAAGTAGAACACGTAGCCTTCACAAATACTTAAACGATAATTAAGCAGTCGCGTATCCAAAAGAAGCATTTACGTTCACCATCCAACATCTCACTTTAATCAACCGCTGCATTGCCTTTTTTATGTATCGTTCTTATCCGGCCACACATACGTCACTCTTGTTCCGACCTCAGTATGTTGCCAACATTATTCTCGTTGGACGAAAAAGACAAAACGTTAAGTTTGGAAAGTGTAAAAGAGAACAAACTCAAATTTACATAGGAAAAGAAAAGTAAAAATGAAAGTTAAATTAGAATATATGTCACTAGTCTCTATTTATTAATGTCTCTCCCCAATTTTTACTCGACCTTTTACAAACACCCTGCATTTATAAAAAAATAAACTTCAATATAAGAAGACATACTGATAATGGCGTCAAGAAGTGAAATACCGAAAATAAAGTAAAAATTTGAATAGACTACACGAAACACATGGTATTCTGAAATGGAATACCCGACTTTTAATTAACAATCATTGCATTCTTGTCTCACTGAATCAATAAACACTAGAAATACCTATCAGGATACTGATAACTTGACACTTTTAATTAAAGAATTATAACACTTTGAAGCACATCTTGTTACTACACTGCAAAGAATTCGACTGTTCCAATTAAAACTTTCGCGAAAGAAATTTGTGTCGATTAAAGGAATGTATCTTCTGTGTTTCGAACACTTTGCCATGAAAAATTGGAATCCAACATATCTTTATTGATCCCGAGGCTACTACGAGAAACGTAAACGTATCAGAATTTGATTTTCAAAAGTCAGCTACTGTGAAATACTTCTAAACACGTTAGTTTGGGTAAAGAAATGGAAACATTTCGGAAATGTAAGATGTTAAATTCCTTGAATTTCGTGGAATAGCGCGAATTCTTGTTTCCAACAACTGTGAAATGAAAAACAAAATATTCGTCGAAGTAAAGCAAAGTCATTCAGATGCGCTGTGAGGTATGAACTCGCTAGGCGCTATCGATTGAAAATCTGTTTCGCAAAAGGCTTTGTGCTAGGATAAATACTATGTTGAAATAGTTACGAAAATACCCGGGTGAAAAAAAGCATTGACGATTTCCCAGTTTTGTAATAGTTAACAGGATTTCAATTGAAAAGACTCAGTCGCCACACAAAACACTGATTTTAATTTGAGAAGGATTAGTGCTTTTAAAGCAAAACTGAAATGTAACAAGTTTTAGTTTTCTTGAGATATAAATGGAATTTATTTTTTAAATTTTAACATCTTGTATAACATTTCTTCTTTCATACTTCCCTTGAAAGTGAGACTCAGCAAAGCTTTTCATGTATTTTGGAAGATTTCTTTATTAAAATACTTTTTTTGCTTGCGACTTTGGTAACTAAGGATTTTTTCTTTACAGTTTTTTTTTGTAACTACACACGGTACAGAACGATTTTTAATTTGGTGGGAGATGGATAGAGAAATAAAAGCATGGATTGCCGTAATATGTTCGTAGTGGGAAATCATAGTCCAGAGAAAGTGTTATCTGATCGCAGTGGCGTAACTAGTACAACGTGTGCCCCCCCCGCAAGATTTACTTCAGCACCCCTAAGCACAGATTTCGAACACGCGGGAGGATACATTTTTCGCGGTGTGTGTGTGTGTGTGTGTGTGTATGTGGTGGTTGGGGGGGGTGTTAGGAAGTCACGGAGAGTGTTTGCAAAAGTAATGTTGGTACCTAGTGCACTGTAGTTTTAACTTTTTAAGTAATAGATTTGACAATACGTGTAATTGCTTTGTCCAAAACTAAAATAAATCACTTGAAGAAATCACTCTCTTACACACGGCAGATCTGCAGCTGCTGTGAATAAATGTTGACGTCTGTCGTGCACGTTATCTATCCTAGGTAACTGACTGTTTTCCCACATCCTCCACGGGGAATCCCACTGTGGCCTCGCGCTTTTCCTCAGCAGCGCACAGAGAGAGAGGGCGATTGGAGAGCGATCGTATTATTTACAACCCATGGCAGAGCAATCGTATTACAACCCGAAGTCAATGAGTGGAACACTTTCAATCTGTATGACATTCAGTGTACTAGGCATTTACTTAGGCAAAACTAAATATATCTTAAAGTAAAATATGAATCTTTGCGGTATTTATTGTGCGTGTTCGAATTTTTTCATAAAACTATAACTGGCAGCTGCAGTACGCCTCTTCGTTAGCTGCGGGGGCTGCGGGGGCTGCGGGGTGGTATTTACGCCATTGTCTGATAACCCTTTCTCTGGACTATGAATCTGTTTGTGAAAATTACAAGACCACGAAAAACGTCTGGTATTTGCGTGCAACTTACAGGATATGCACAACAGGATGGGACATGCAAATGATTAAAATGTTAGTGAAAATGCGCATACGGTTTCGGAGCAGCGCCCTCTGAGCTGTTCGGCTTTGGGTATAAAGAGCTGGCTCAAACGAGATGTTGCAATCAGTGAAGAGCCGACATTGCGCCGAAAGGGTGTTTCTTGTGTCTTGCTGTGTGTGCCCCGTTTCCAAAGAAGGTCTTATTACGAACACCTGACGGACTTCGAAGCGAAGAAGGATCATTGGGATGAGAGAAGCTGGATTTTCCTACCACGAAATTACCGCTCTTACTAAACGAAACGCCAGTACAGTGATGCAAATGTGGCGTCAGTGGACAGTTGAGGCTCGGACGCACAGACAAATCCTGGAAATGGACCACAAAATCGCAAAACTGCACCGGATGAGAGACGCATCTATCGCATAGCAGTGACCGATCACACATCGACATACATCCATAGTGTTAACGTAGCGGTAGAGCAAGGTCACAGGCTAGGCTTTGTTCTCCAGCACAATTCGACGTCGTCTGCAGCCCCATTGCTGCACATTCCTTTGTCACTCAATCACAGGAGCCTCAGGCTGCAATGGCTTTCCGAACACAGACATTGTTGCGCTGATTGGCATCAGCTCGTGTTTTCTAAGGAGTCACGATTGAACTTGATGCACCATGATGGTCGCATACGTGTTCGAAGACATTGTGGTAAACGTCACCTTGCAGCGTCATACCGGCCCAATGCTAAGCGTCATTGTGTTCAATTCGCGATCTCGCCTGATACGAATTAAATGAATCCTGTACAGCTAGCGATGCATTTGGGATGTTTGAGAGGCATACTTTCCTTCATAGTTTCCTTGGTACTATATTTCAGCAGCACAAGGCTCGGCCACATGTGGTCCGGAATGTCAAAGGCCTATTCCATGGACGGCAGATGAAATAGAAATGTCCTGCACATTCACTGGATATATCCCCGATCGAACATGTCTGGGACACGGTAGCCTAGGGATTGGCCTGTTAAGCGGCTCTGCTAGTCACCACAAATGAGCTCTGGTCTGGCATAGGAGCAGACTGGCAGGCTATTCCTCTGGACGATATCCAATACCTCTTCCACTCAATCCCACGCCGTGTAGAGGTTGTTATTGTTATTGTTTTTGTTACTCGAGGGGTTTCACACGATACTGAGTTTTGAAGCGGAAAGATCTTGTATAGTTCTACAAATATAACCAGTTATCTTCTTCAACGTCAGGAATGTATGATATAAATTTCATTTGAATAGCGCAATTCTTTCTTGGTGTTGCAATTTTCGCAAACACTTGTGTAAATACAGGAACAGATAGAGAAAGAAGGGCATACAGAGAAAGAAATAAGTACAGAAAAAGAGAGAGAAACAGAGAGATACAAAAAATAAGCAAAAGATAAAAAGTGAGAGAGAGAGAGAGAGAGAGAGAGAGAGAGAGAGAGAGAGAGAGATACAAAAATTAAGCAAGAGATAGAAACTGATAGAGAGAGAGAGAGAGAGAGAGAGAGAGAGAGAGAGAGAGAGAGAGAGGGCACACATGGAAAGAAATAAGTACAGAGAGAGAGAGAGAGAGAGAGAGAGAGAGAGAGGGCACACATGGAAAGAAATAAGTACAGAGAGAGAGAGAGAGAGAGAGAGAGAGAGAGAGAGAGAGAGAGAGAGAGAGAGAGAGAGAGAGAGAGAGAGAGAGAGAGAGAGAGAGAGAGAGAGAGAGAGAGAGAGAGAGAGATAAAAAAAATTAGCGAGAGATAAAAAGTGATAGAGAGAGAGGCAGAGGGGGCACACAGAGAAAGAAATAAGAACAGAGAGAGAGAGAGAGAGAGAGAGAGAGAGAGAGAGAGAGAGAGAGAGAGATACAAAAATAAGCAAGAGATAAAAAGTAATAGAGAGAGAGAGATACAAAAAACAAAAATAAGCAAGAGATAAAAAGTGAGAGAGAGAGAGAGAGAGAGAGAGAGAGAGAGAGAGAGAGGGCACACATGGAAAGAAATAAGTACAGAGAGAGAGAGAGAGAGAGAGAGAGATACAAAAAATAAGCACGAGATAATAAGCGATAGAGAGAGAGAACGGATATGATGAGGAAGCGTAAGAATAGACACCACTTTTACATAGAAGGTGATACTATGCGAAGTTGCTGTTTACGTGATATGTGTATAAAGAAAATACATAAAGGTATGAGTGTATGAAACTTCAGGTGCGCTTATTTGTTCAGAATTCCTCAGTTTCGTATATTGATCAATGAGGCACAGCAATAAGTCAATGACGTGGTGTGACACTAGAATGTGAAATTAAATTAACTTTGTATATTTTGTAGTTTTCTAGTAATAAGATTTGTTTTTGCACAAGAATCTTATAAATGCTCATTTAATTTATTTAGCTATCAGAATATTTTCGCCCCATCACTGATCTGGTTCTTTTGCAAACACACGCGCGCGCACTCACAACTGGTAATGCCGTCTTGAAAGAACGACCCCGATTTCGATGCGATGCGATGAAGTCGCGGATGCATTTTTGGATATTCCTCAAGTTTGGCGAACTTCTAGCAAACTGAGGAGGGTTGCTTTGAGGGAAATAAGCACAAGTCCGACGGGGCTGAGTCTGGGTAGCAAGCCGCAAGAGGGATTACATCCCACCAGAAATACCTAATAGTTTCTTAGGTCGCTGAAGAGATTTGGGATTCTAGGATATCATGCATCTGGATATCTTTTCGAACTCATGTCCCGAAGACGGCCATTTCATTGGAGTTCCACGTCCAAAAGCAGTAGTTGACAACTGTAGAGTTCCGTAGTAACTGATAGACCTAATGACGTGAGCTCATAGTACACCACACCTTTCATGTCCCACAAAGTACAGAGAACTTTCTTGAAATCAGTGTTGTGCTTCTGTGAGGATATCGTTGGCTGGATGGAGTCTACTCATGAGCATTTAAGTTGTGGGTTACCATAGTCTACCTTATTTTTATCATCCGCAACGCATTTCCTTAAGAAGCACCTTTTCTTCTGATATCTGAAAAACAATGAAACACGCGGGTTCAGCCTCAGCCAATGTGGCGCTGGGTAAGTTCCACTGGGACTCACTTTCCGACTTTTTGAACATTTCTATGCTGGACTCGGTCAGTTCGGCTGGGACTCACTTTCCGACTTTGTCAAAATTTCTATGCTGGACTCGGTGAGTTCGGCTGGGACCCACTTTCCGACTTTTTGAACATTTCTATGCTGGACTCGGTGCGTTCGGCTGGGACCCACTTTCCGACATTTTGAACAATTCTATGCTGGACTTGGTGAGTTCGGTTGGGATCCACTTTCCGACTTTTTTAACATTTCTATGCTGGACACGGTGAGTTCGGTTAGGATCCACTTTCCGACTTTTTGAACATTTCTATGCTGGACACGGTGAGCTCGGTTGGGACCCAAGTTCCGACTTTTTGAACATTTCAGTGCTGGATTCGAGAGTTCGGCTGGGACTCACTTTCCGACTTTTTGAACATTTCTATGCTGGACTCGGTGAGTTCGGCTGGAACACACTTTTCGACTTTTTGAACATTTCTTTGCTAGACTCGGGGAGTTCGGCTGGGACCCACTTTCCGACATTTTGAACAATTCTATGCTGGACTTGGTGAGTTCGGTTGGGATCCACTTTCCGACTTTTTTAACATTTCTATGCTGGACACGGTGAGTTCGGTTAGGATCCACTTTCCGACTTTTTGAACATTTCTATGCTGGACACGGTGAGCTCGGTTGGGATCCAAGTTCCGACTTTTTGAACATTTCAGTGCTGGATTCGAGAGTTCGGCTGGGACTCACTTTCCGACTTTTTGAACATTTCTATGCTGGACTCGGTGAGTTCGGCTGGAACACACTTTTCGACTTTTTGAACATTTCTTTGCTAGACTCGGGGAGTTCGGCTGGGACCCACTTTCCGACTTTCTGAACATTTCAATGCTGGATTCAAGAGTTCGGCTGGGACCCACTTTCCGACTTTTTGAACATTTCTATGCCTAACTCGGTGAGTTCGGCTGGAACCCACTTTCCGACTTTTTGAACCTTTCCCATGGCATACAATCGTGAAACCAAAGTCGAATGACCCACGTCTAAATATATTGGCAGTTCTGTGGTCAACCGGACGGCATCTTACCCCAGGTGTTGCTTGCAAATTTGCGTTCTGCATCTTCTTTAGCAGCCCGCCGTGCACCAATAACAACTTATTAACTTTACAAATTACTCACGACATATTCTGGCGTCTACAGATTTCTTGTAGTGTGTTGAAAAGATCCACTCTGGTGCTTCTGCAGTGTTTTTTCCGAGATTAGAGATTACTCAAGAACAAACAAACAGTGACGAATATTAACCTTGTCGGTTGCCATGTCCTAACTCAACTAACCGCACGTGTGGGCTGTCTGTAAATACGTGTCATTCGAGTAATGCAACCACATTATCCCCACCATAAAACATTTGACAAAACTTCAACACTTTCGCTTCTATATCTCGCTAAGAGAAGCTCCGAAAACTTATTCATAAACATAATAAAATGGTTGGAGGCAACGGATATCCCGGTGATTGGAGGAGCCGACCCAGCTCATTTAGTGGCTGGGCATTCGAAACCGGCTGTACTGCTCAATTACGAAATATCCACCGCGCCTCGGAGAGCACGCTAATGCCGGTTGCGGGATACCAGGGTGAGCCAAAAGCTCGTCTGGTTTGCAGCTAAATAGTTTGATGATGCAAGAAAGCCATACATGCCCACTTCCCTCTGCGAAATAGAGGATGTTATTTTCTGCAGTCTTTTGGCAATGTTCCACCGGAGCACGATGGTACTACTTGGGAGATTTCAGGGACAGAAACTCTCTGGCGCCTGATTATACACGCACCATTGAAGCGAAGAACTTTCCTTGTAGGGAATGGGTCATAGAGCGAAACAGTTGGTATTCAGATGAGATAAGGTCTAGACAATATAGAGAATGGGGTAGAAACCCTTTCAATTCCTGTAGTGTTCAGCTGGAGCCACTCTGGAGGTGTGACTTTGGGCTTTAATCACTTGCAGTAACTCCTGATCTCTATTCGTTAGTGCTGGGTAGCGTTAGCACAGAGTATCATGGACGCGCTCCAGATGTTCGTCACAGAAGTTCCCGTCCACAGCCTGATCATCTGGAATGAGTTCCCAGTCCAAAGAACCTTCGCAATTCCACCAAATGCACAGCATAACTTTCCTCTCGAAACTCCCTCTTTGCACCACTGGTTGTTCTTCCTGCCGTGACCGCAACCACTAGTTCTCAGTAGTAGGATAACGTAGGAATATTCGCTGTTCATCAACTGTGACGTTTCGATCCAAAACCTATCGTCCTGTGGATTTGATAGCAATCTTCGACAGTGTGCGATAGGAGGTTAAGTCTGCTGGGGTGTGAATTCATGAAGATCCATTGAGTGCCGCCTGGTGGAGAAACCGAGATGGTGCATGTGTCGAACGATAGTAGATTGGAAAGACTACCTCAGCAGCCAATTGTCGTGTACTGGTACCTGAATTCACTATAACCAGTCAGATTAAGGTTTCAGTGTTTGATGGTCTTTGGACGTCCTGTCCTCGGCTTGTCTGTGAGACTGGTATTACCAGCATTGCAACGCTGGAACCATTTTCGTGCAGTTCTGCTAAGTACTATTTCCTCGCCTTTAGAGGGAAAAATTTCTCTCATTGCTGCTGCGGCGTTTAACCCTTTTTTCCAATAACGGTGAAGAGCACCCGAATAACACGTTTCTCGACTTCCATTGTCTGCTGACCTTATAACACATTGTGGCTCCGTGCAAAGTGCAAGGCGGTTCCACGCCATCGTGTTACTCAGTCAACACCGGAGCCAGTTTCCCCCAAGAATGGAGGTCCAAAATTGTGATTCACCCTGGTATTGGACACCCGTTAACAAATGACGTCATCAGTTCTTAGCTTTCTCTGGCCCATTTCTATTTGTCCCTCATTTTTTTCCTTTTGTAATTCACTTTCTCAACATACTTGCCCAAATATCCTAGCTTCCAATTTCTAAGAGTTGATTAAAGCTCGGGGTCATTTACTCCCTTCCTAATAAATCGCCTCCAACATCATCACATTATAAAGGGGCTAACTTTATTAGGGTCCTTGCTCACGTCGGTGTTTACTACTGCTATGAATACGATATATTATATGTTGTTACGACGTCGGATATTAGTGTGCTATTGCATGCTGCTGTATCTTTGTTGGTGGATTTGTGATTAATTGCTGTTAAAGTACCCAAGACCAGCTCTCGCGGTGTTATATCTTCGACTGTGCTGTTTCACAAGTAAAAATCTGTGACTTTGAAGACTCGACTTAAAAGTTATTCAGTGACTCAGTTTTACTTCAGTGTGCTTTTAGAACCTTAGAGTCATGAGTAGAAATGGTATGCATTACAGAAGATCGGCCAGAGACAAAATATATGGAGAGAAAGCTCTGTTGCTGAAAAGAAGATTCTTAGGCGAATTTCGGATGTCACTGGAAAGGGAACGATTAGAATTTAGCAGACGAACGCAACCCTTAAAGTAACATACGCTTCAAAAGAAGACCCAAAAACAGAACTATGACAGATTTTGGAAAGGAAGGAAATAGAGGAAGGCCTAAGTTTAGTTGGAAGGATTATCTCCATAATGAAATGAAAGAGAAGAAATTGCAGAAGGACAGAAAAGAGTGGAGAAGGAGGACATGCAAAAATAATTTCATCTTGTGTGAGACTAATTATAAAAACAATTGAGAAAATAACAATATGTAATATCGGGACATTTAAAAAATATCTGCGCATAGTGCGATGTTTAAAGTGCATTTGTTTAAAAAATATACTACCAGTTTTGCATTAATATGATTTACTTTTGGATCCAGAGTGCCTCTTGATTTGATAATATCGTAACTCTTGTTTTTTTGTTTTTTTCTTAGTTGGAGGTTTAACGACCACCGTGAGCAACTCAATGGGCTATAAGCAGTCGCCCCTCCCTAATTTAGGGTCAATGGTTCCAGGGAAGGGAGAGAGCCAGTGCCGTAAGACAAACACAACATCCATGCCTCACCGGGATTCGAACCCGGACCCCGTTCGGACGAATGATCAGAGGCCATCGCTTAGACCACTGCGCCACCAGGGTGGCTAACTCTTGTTAAAATTGGTTTTAACATATGCTATTATTTTTGAAGTAATTGCCTTTGAGAAACGTAAAGTTACATTTGGATCATGAAAAGATATGGAAAAGGACCAATATATCAAGTCGAGACATCATGAAATATATGTAATAAAGGGACACTATGATAATTAACCAATATACACTGAATGGAGAAATTAATATGTACACCCTGATAACAATATGCAAAGAAGAAGCATCGTGTCCAGTGGGACACTAAAACTTATAACGAAGTAAATTTCTCCGTCATTTTTGTCCACGCCGGGGCTCGAACCCGGGTCCCCTCATTCCGGAGTAAGTCGCTCTACCAACTGAGCTACGCGGACGGTCGTTATCGCTGCTATCTGCCTTTATATCGTGTACGTCCTGCTGTGCAGGCACGTCACATCTCCTTCCCCCCGAAAGAAGGCCGGGGGCATGGCCCACGGGTCAGCCGTGACCATGAATTGTCGCAGGCAGCAATTCGCTGAAGAATGTACTCTTGACAACTCCCAGTCAATCTGGTGTGTGGAATGCAACGTCACACACATTTATTTTTCGAAGCGCTGGGGAAGGGATTCTCTGATGTTTCCTATCTCTCAGTGTGGAAAGAACATCACACCATTGCGAGATCTTGAACGGCCGGGTCATCCGGGAAGTTCGGGCGCCATTATAACGAAGTAAATATCTCCGTCATTTTTGTCCACGCCGGGGCTCGAACCTGGGTCCCCTCATTCCGGAATAAGTCGCTGTACCAACTGAGCTACGCGGACGTTCGTTATCGCTGCTATCTGTCTTTATATCGTGTGCGTCCTGCTGTGCAAGCACTTCACAAACTGGCCATGCATATACAGAGATATTACATAAATAAACAGACACCTGATTTGCTTAAAACATTTATTTTCTGTCCGCATGGAATGGAAGGAGATGTAGTTGTAGCTGGATTTAATATCTGGTTATCACACCCTTTGCAGTACCCAGGGGTTTCACCCTGTTAGGCAATGTGGAAGCGAGATCAGCAATGGTGCTCAGTGGAATTTGAGCTAACGATTCACGTGACAAGACCAGTAAGTGTGACTTGTTGGTTGGTTTTCGGGGCATCCGTCTTAATTTTCCATCCAATATGGCCCACAGGTTCAATTGGGTTCATATCAGAGCTCTGGATTGGCCATGACAGTTTCTGGAGTGCGTTTGTTTGTGTCATGTTTGGGCACGTTTTGCTCTATGACATGGAGCACTAACCTTCATGAACAAGGAGGTATTGAGTTTTGCCCTATGACATGGAGCGCCATCCTTCAAGAACAAGGAGGTATTGAGTTTTGCCCTATGACATGGAGCGCCATCCTTCATGAAAAAGGAGCTATTGAGTTTTGCCCTATGATATGGAGAGCCATCCTTCACGAACAAGTAGGTAGTCTTTGACATCTGACCACTAGAGAATATTGGTAGCAGGCATCTCTCAAAGATTGATATGTATTTTTCTACATTGATGTTGCCTTCATATTTAATGCGGACTGAACGAGCAGTCATTCATATGGTTCCGCATATCATGACCGAAACACCGCAATGTTTCACAGTTGACTCTAGGCGCTTCAAGCTGAATTCCTGGCTAGTCAGTTGCCGCATCCAGGCCCTGCCACTGTCTGAAAATTGTGCAAATCGGGACTCATCAGAGAACATGACAGTGTGCCAAAATGCTGAGGGTCTCTCAATCATGTCTATCGCCCATGCCAGTACTATCACGCCGATGGAAACGTGCGTATGTATCGTAAACCACACTTAACGATGGGCCCAGCTTGCCAAGTTGGAGATCATGCAGACAGGTGAAGGCAGTGTAACAGTTTGAGGTGCGTTTAAATGGGATTACTTGGGGTGCTTCGTACCCGACAAGACCTGTGTTGCCGGAGCAAGGTATATGAACTTCCTTTCCGACCAATTGCACTCGTACGTAACGATCCCATTTCCGCAGCATGGTGCCATCTTTCAACAGGACAGCGACAGTATACTTACTGAATGACGACCAACTGGCACCAGGCACATACAAGTGAGTTTTTCACACTCGAATGATCCTCCCGATCGCCAGAACCCAGTTGAGAATTTGTGGGACGAACCGCAAAGATCTTTTCGAACTTTTCGAGTCTACCTGGAACTGGGGATGCTCTACGACAGGCGATCCTCGTTTCCCGGACGTTTGTCTTCGATACATCACTGAGTCCTCCCCAAGACATCTGGCTGCTCTTGTGAGGACAAAAGGTGGAGCAACATGTTATTAGGTATTTATATGTAATAATTTTTCATTAAGGTTATGTCAAATCATGACATCATGAAACATTACTTAGTCTTTAGACTTCAAGCAAATAGTTTGATGCTATGCGTCTTTGCCGATAGCAGTAAAGTAAATCAAGAGCAAGAAATTTGATGTAACGAAAATAGGTAACGGAAGGAGACGAAACAATGCTGACCTTCAACAACTGATATCTAAAGCTATATCGATGAAGGGAAATCATTTTCCATTTATACCGGTGTGGGCAGTGACGATATATAAATCTCAAGGAGGAACGTTTGGTAGAGTCGTTTATGAATACGAGAGAGGTCACGAACAAGCTTTCGTTTGCGTAGCTCTTTCGTGAGTTGAATCACCAGAAGGTTTCTTCATTACTTCATCGTTGAACGATCAGGTCTTCTAGCACGCCATGAGAAATGCGCTTTCCCCTGTTGCATTGAGAAATGAATCCTCATGATTAAAGAACGTAAGTTATGTACCGTTCAAGACAGTATATATCGGAAAACGCCCTCTCTGTATGCGTTCAATTGCCACAGTTTAAAAATGTACTCCGTTAACATGACCGATGCCGTCATTCTGAAATGTGACATGCTTGTTCTCTCAGGGACTTCATTGGCTAACAGTGATAACATAGACATTTCGTGATTCGAATGTAGCGTTAAATATTGAAGAGACAACGTTAGTACTGGTGGTGTAGCTATTTATCAAAAACGCTACCAAGCAGCGCATGTTGTAACTCTTCACATGGACATTGTCTTTCGTCAAAGTTCAGGGTTTGGTGTTTCTATACGACCCAAAGGTAAAATTGTTTCTGCTGAATGTGTTGGGTGTGTGCATAAGTTCAACCCGTTTTTGTAGGCTACAAAGAAACGAGGACAACACAAGAAGTAACCTGCCTATGATTTCACATAATTGCCATCATTCTGTATGACCTCTTGCCATCTGTCTATGAGTAAGTGAATCCCACGCCAGAAAAAATTCCTGTGTTTTAGAGTCAAAAAGGCCATTTAATGCCGTTTTCGCACCGTCCACATCATCGAAGGTTTGGAGAGCGAAGGAGTTCTGTAACGATCGAAGAAGGTGGTAGTCCGTAGGTGCCATGTCAGGGAAATACGCCGGGGGAGGTAACACATCCCAACCAAATTCCAGTAATTTTTGCCGAGTGATTAAAGCAGCATGAGGTCCAGCGTTATCATGATGAAGGATCATGCCTTTTCGATTGAGGAGTGCTGGCCGCTTCGATGTCAGTGTTCTCTCAATCAGTCCAACTGTTGGCAGTAGATGTGAGCGTTTATCGTTCGGTTAGGTACTAACAACTACCAGTTTATTATTCCCCTGACAACTCACCAAACACTCAACAAAAACGTTTTGGGATGCAGTCCTCTTCTTTAAAGGCGATGGAGCAGGCTCCTCACCTTGTCACACAGTCCGTCGACGCTTTACATTGCGGTACAGTAACCATTTCTCATCACCCGTTACAATTCGTCCCAAAAACGGTTCATTTCTGGGACGAGAAACACAGGTGCGGATTTTCTTCTCCATTTGCTTTGCAGAAAGCTGGTGCGGAACGCAAATATTGTACTTGGGGATGAACCCAAGCGCATGCCTCCGTCTTTCGACTGTTGTTCTGTGTACGGACAACGTTTACGCTAATTCCTGAGTAGCAGGATGTGGGTCATTTGTTATGGCGTGGTCCACATCCTCGTCAGAAACCCCGGATGGACGCCCAGGACGAGGTTGACCTTTACAGTTTCTGTCTCAGTCCCGGAATTTCCGAAACCAACGGCGACATGTGTTATCATCATCTGCATCCTCTCCATACATTGACAGATGTTGCGGCCAGCCGCGACTTCAATATTTCCTTTATCGAACTCGTAGACTAAACAATGTCTAATGTGCTTCTTATCGCATGCCATGTTATACCGTCGGTGATTTCGGTTACGAATCACTTACTCGAACAAACCTAGTGCCTCTATATGTTCTACTGCTCCACGCTTTATCGGCCGAAAATTCGGCTTCGCATTGTCATCTATGACGTAACTACTCAGGCCACAATTTACATCTATTACAAAAACGGATAGAACTTTTGCACACACCCAATACGATGCCCAATTGCCAAACTTTCCTCTGTATAGTGTATTACATATTTCAGGGTAATAAGATCAACTACATTATAGAATGTTTTCAATTTGTACTTTTTCCCTACACATATAAGGTATCTACTACTATGAGGAGCTCAAAAAATTGTCACTTGATGCCGATGATATTAGCCGGAGATTTCAGTATTAACGTTTCTATACTAGAATCTAAACCCTTTGTCGATCTAAATACAGAGTTTGGTCTCATAGTCACCCTAGATTGACGTTTCTACGACAAATGAAAACATTGCATTCGATGCTGTTCTCCAGAGGTATTGGGTAGTCTAGAATCAAAAGTTTAAATATCATTCTTTACGAGGGGATGCTGAAAAGTTCTCAGCCTAACCCACGTCCTGTAATTGCAGCATTATTTTGTCACTGCAGCTCGAAAGAGTATTCTTTGGTATTGTAAAGTGCCAATTTTCTGACTAATAGCTCTTTCGTTTGCAGATGTTTGACGTCCTGAACCGAATCATGTCAACATGCAAAGTGTTGAATTTTCGAATGTGGAACTCCGGGCCGTCATGAAATTTTTGTCCCTGCTGAAGAAAACTGCAAAATAAATCTATGAGTGTATGACGCCAACATTAAGTGACAAGTGCCCTTCATATTCCACTGTGAAGAAATGGTGTGTCAACTTTCAGCGTGGAGGCTTTGAGACCGAAGATGCAGCGAGGTCTGGGAGGTCAACAGTGACGACACCCGAAATTGTTGATCGTGGTCATCACTTAATATTTTGTCAGATCGGCGAATCTAGGCTATAACAATAGCTGAGACACTGGAGATATCCACGGAACTTCTTGGGTTCATAATTCATGAGCTTTTGGATATGCAGAAGATGTCAGCGAGTGGGTGCCCAAATGTTTGAACGCCGATGAGAAACGAAAACGAGTAGACACTTCCAAATCGGTTTTGCAGCATTTTGAGCGATCTAGTGATAAATATTTGCAGTGAATTGTCACTGTTGATGAAACGTGGTTACGTCACTACAATCCAAAGACGAAACAACAGTCACTGCAGTGGCGGAACTCAGGTTCTCCATGGTCAAAGAAATTCAAGACTCAAAGGTCACCTGGAAAGGTCATGGCAACGGTTTTTTGGGATTCGAAAGACGTTTTACTAAGAGACTATCTCCCGAAGGGCCAAACAATAAATTCTGAATAACATTCCAACTTGCTCTGTCGATTAAAGGAGGCAAAAAGGCGAGGAAAACTATGGAAAGGTGTTCTCCTTTTGCAAGACAATGCGCCAGCTCACAAGGCTGGCAAGACAACGGATGTTTTGAGGAATCTGGAGTTTAAGTGCATAGACCATCCATCCTACTCACCTGACGTTGCGCCATCAGACTATTTCCTGTTCCCAAACCTTAAAAAAAGTTTAAAAGGGAAGCATTTTTTTGAATGATTCGGAGTTGAAATCAGCAGCACTGCAGCATTTGAGTGATCAAACTTCAGAATGTTTTCAGGAAAGGTTAAAGAAACTCCAGGAACGCTGTTCCAAGTGTGTTGGACTTTGGGGCGAATATGTGGAATAGTCTGTAAGTTTCATGGCTCTAGCCCATTTCGTTTTTGGTGAGGCCAAGAACTTATCAGCATCCCCTCGGAGTTACCATAAGTATCTGCTTTACTAAACGCAATATTTTATACGTAAATAAATGTATCCTCTCGAGAATCACTTGTTTTATTTCACACCCATAAAGATCTTGGTATGCGAAAGACGCCTAGCATAAATTATCTGCAAAGACTTGTAGGGTACTCTCCGGAGTTTTTTAAATAAAAAAGAACTGATGTGTTCTTCTGTATGCGTAATTACTATACATTTTAAATCACATGCACAGATGTAATTTTCAATAACCTGAAAAACTTAAGGAGCTGGAAACTGTCTTCCGTTTGAAAAAGTAAAAAAGAAAAAAAAAAGAAGAAAACATTGAATGATGTGCTTCAATTCCCAAGCTCTGTTATTAAAGAAAGCTTCTCGTTCCTCTCCAGGAATAAAAGCACTTAAAAATATCATAGCAGGCTTTTGCTTTAGATCGTTGTTAACAGCAGTTAAAGCAATATTCTGGATTACGCTAACGCTCATGATATATATGTCCATCCTTTTAAAAAAGTGTCGAAGAAAATGACACAATTTTCTTCAGTGAGTATACTTTTGTCGATGCTGCTGACTTTATTCCGAAAATATCCATGTTGAAAAGAAATTTCTTCCTCCCAATATTTCTTTGCGACAACAGTACGTAAAATACAAACACTGCACGAAATAAAAAAAAAGAAAAGAAAAGGCAGTCTTTAATTCTCGCTGTCTTCCATCGAAATCTGTTTTCTTTTCGCTTAATTGATTGGAGAGGAGAAAAAATGAAAGATTTTTCTCCTTCTTTCGTGGGACGTCGGAAATCTTTCTCCTTGACGGGCAGAGTGTGACATGGCATCTGACAGATCTTTAATAAAACTCTGCTTCTCCATTCTTCTTCTAGTCCTTCTTTTTTCTTGATTTGAGGTCTTTTGTGCCTCTGAGGGAACAAACGGAGAGATCAATACCCGTCACTTGTTATAGACGAGTTCATAGTCGGGCCTGTAATGCACTCTGTCTGACACCTTTTGCTCGCGCACAAAAGAATGCTTTCGGATTTATCTTGGGAGGCTCCGTGTTTGTGTTTATGGAAGAATTTTCTCCGCGTTTGCTTCCCGTTTTTATCTTTTGCGGCTTCTTTTCGCATAATAACGCTCCTTGTTTTTTGATGAATAAGGTTTTTAGTAACTTTTGACAATGGTGCTCAAGTTATTTTAACTTTTCTTATGTTGTCGGGAAAGAATTGGGATTGGAAAATATTACCTTTTTTTGCCGCCAGGGGGAGCTATGGCAAATTTTAAACTTTCTGAAGGGAAAGAGTAAAAGTTCTAGGAGTCAGCTAATCTGTAAAAAGAAAAAGACACTAAAATGTCGCGTCATTTCTTTTGCCTTTATTACAACAATACTCCGTGAATTTCCTAAGGGAGTAGATGAAATTTCGTTTTTGATTGGAGGTTGAACGACCACCGCGAGCAACTCAGTGGGATAAAAAGCAGCCGCCCGTTCTTAATTTAGGGCCACTGGTTCCAGGGAAGGGAGAGAGCCAGTGCCGTAGGACAAACACAACGACCCTGCCTCACGGGATTCGAACCCGGACCCCTTTCGGACGAATGATCAGAGGCCATCGCTTAGACCACTGGTGCACCGAGGCGGCAGGAGGGAATTGCACGCCACCCGTAGTAATGCCCAATGAGGAGACATACGAGGAAAAGTTCCTTCTTACACTTCTGATGAAAGATCGAACTGATGATTCCAAGAATTGATTTGATAGGACGAAGTTTGTTTTCTACCTGTTGGTCCAACAAATTCACCTTCGGAACTGGAAATTCAACAAACAACAGAGACTTCTGAATTGGAAGTTAGAGCGTATACGTACAGTAACTTCCGCATGAAACTCACTGCACTTTCTGCCTCTGTAGCTGCAAAATAAAACTGATATATTTATATTTAACAAAGGAAGTAAAATATATTTATATTTTACTTCCTTTGTATATTGGTTCCTAACCAATGTAATAAACAAAATAATATAATAAATAAGTAAGTGTACGTAATCTCATATTTCTTACTACTGCTGTTTCAAAAATTCTTATTTTAAAAGTTCTTGAAACCAGGGCACATACGCCCATATCTATATAGTATTTATAACGGAATCTCGATTTCTAAGAACCCAGTTGAAAATTCTTTTCTTTTTTTAGATACTGTAATTAATACGAAAAGCAGGTTATTCATGTCTTATGCAAAAAACAATGCAATTTTATCTCAAGAGTACGTGAGTCTTTTCCACTTGTCTTCGCTGCCTCTACCCATAAAAGCACGATTTGAGAAATCGTCATATTATGGTATACCTTTTAGAACGAAAAACATTTTGCGTAATTTTTTTAATTTTTTTTAATGTATACTTAAGCCGCTAGGTTGCGTAAGAATTTATTTCTATTTCTGATTTTTATCTCTGCTTCTAAAATACTATTTAAGGAAATATTTTCTCCGTCGATGCCATTTACTATGATGTAGATTACTCACATTTTGCACTTTAAGAAGCGCAGAATGAAATTTAAAGAAATTGGGTGCATAAAGCTATGTTGAGTTTGTCACTACGTCTTTGCTTCTGAATGAGATACTTGAAAAATCATATTTTGCTGTGAAAAAGCTTCCGCATTAAGGAATAGTTTGTGAACATTTACTGCTTTTTCATAGTGAACACTTTTGCAGCTAGTGGACTTAAATTCACATTTTAACTCGCAAATGTACCCTGAGATGCTATTTTATTAGAAATACCCATTCAGTAATGTATTGTGCCACACGTGGCCACCAGAACTACCTCGAATTCGTCGGGACATGGAACACTCCAGGAGGCGGAGGCGTCGTGCAGGATTGTCGTATCATGCGCAAATGACTGAGTCGCGCAGTGGCTGCACGATCGCAGAAAACAGCTCGTTCTACCTCATCCTAGAAATGCTTGACGGGTTAAAACACGATGACTGTGCATTACACTGAAGCCGGGATATCTCGTTGCCATGTTCCTGAAGCCAGGATATCTCGTTGCCATGTTCCTGAAGCCAGGATATATCGTTGCCATGTTCCTGAAGCCAGGATATCTCGTCGCCATGTTCCTGAAGCCAGGATATCTCGTTGCCATATTCCTGAAGCCAGGATATCTCGTTGCCATGTTCCTGAAGCCAGGATATCTCGTTGCCATGTTCCTGAAGCCAGGATATCTCGTTGCCATGTTCCTGAAGCCAGGATATCTCGTTGCCATGTTCCTGAAGCCAGGATATCTCTTTGCCATGTTCCTGAAGCCAGGATATCTCGTTGCCATGTTCCTGAAGCCAGGATATCTCGTTGCCATGTTCCTGAAGCCAGGATATCTCGTCGCCATGTTCCTGAAGTCAGGATATCTCGTCGCCATGTTCCTGAAGCCAGGATATCTCGTTGCCATATTCCTGAAGCCATGTGGTGGCTATACGAGACTTATGCTCTATCCTGTTGGACGTGTCCATCTGCTTGAGGATAAACTATAGCCAAGATGCTAGGAATTTTGTCGTAAAGGATATTCTATTATGCTGTGGCATTCAGATGTCCTTCGATGCTTATCATGAGGACTAATATGTGATAGGTAAACATTTCCTAGACCAACACACCGCTACCAGTCCATAGACTCATGGCCTCATATGGATAACTCCATGGCCCCATGTTGTTATTGTTGTTAGGTTCCATCGAGCAGTACTCGACTCTTGGTGACTGTATGAACAAAAGCTCGCTATCTTGATCTGTTCTGAGCAAGATCTGGCAACTCTTCTATGGTCATTCTACAAGCGTCTTTGATACCATTGAACCATCTTGTTCTCTGTCTGCCCCTTCATCTGGTTCCTCCAACTTTGCCAAGCTTGATCATATTTTCAAACCCATTGTTGGCACACATATGTCCAAAACATGTGAGTTTTTGTTTGCTGATCATTGTCTTAAAAGAGCAGCTGGGCTTGATTTGGTCAAGTGCTGATTGATCAGGTCTTCTTACAGTCCATGGAATTTTAAGTAGCTGACGCCAGGTCCATAATTCAAATGCATCTATCTTCTTACCCTCACTCTTCCTCAATGTCCAGTTTTCACAACCATACATTACCATAGGAAAAACCATTGCTTTAACAATTCTAAACTTTGTTGTTATTGAAACATCTTTATCCTTCATAACCTTCTCTAAACTTGTCATTGTCTTCCTCCCTAGGTATAATCGTCTCCTTATTTCTCTAGCACACTGCCCCTCATTATCTACTCTGGAGCCCAAGAGAATAAAATTCTCTACAACTTCCAGTTCCACCCCTTCAATTATAAAATCTGTAAGATTAGAAGTTGACATGACTTTTATCTTCTTAATACGTATATAATATTAAACCTGATTTTGCATTCTCCACTTTAATTTTCTTGATGATTTCCTCTAAGTCCTTTCTATTTTTTACCAAAAGAGTGGTTTCATATGCATAGCTTAAATTATTGTGTGATGGTTTGACCTCCAATGATAATACCAGCTAACAATTCATCCTGGCCTGCCATTCTAAAAATACATTCATTGTACAAGTTAAACAGATATGGAGGCAGAATGCAACCTTGTCGCACACCCTTTCTTAATCTGAACCATTCAGTCTCAGCAAATTCAGTTCTCACAATGGCATCTTGCTCATCATAAACATTCCTCAAAAGAAGATTTAGGTGCTCTGGCACTCCCAGGAATCTGAAAACTTTCCAAAATCTTGTATGGTCCATACAGTCAAAAGTTTTGCTGTATTCAGTGAAGCAAAGGTAAACATTCTTCTAGAATTATCTTGCTGTCTCCATTAAGCAACTAACGTTGGCAATTTGATACCGTGTTCCTTTGCCTCTTGTAAAGCCAGCTTGTTGTACTGGCATTTTACTTGCGCTAAATTCGGATCCTAATTTCAGTGATACAGAAGGAACCTAGATTTCAAGTGAAATTTTTCCAGTTAACAATTGAAGGAGTGCTTTCGCATTCTACGATAACAACATTGACACTATATACGGTTGTCGGCTATTGAATCGCGTTCGCGACGTGGTCGAGTAAGTTTGGAGATGACACTCTACATGCCAATTTTGAATTTTGCTGGCTTTTGATTCGTCTGTTGGCTTGCACTATTCTCCCGAGTCTTCTTTGAACCTCTGATCCACAAACTGTTTTCATCCACAGTTTCGTTCATTCCTGGAAGTTTTTGTGTTTTGCATAATTCATGGGAATCCCTTTCTGCGGTTGTGCGTAGAAGCCCAAGGAGACGGGCGTTAAGAAGATGCTCGACCGTCACACTTGGTTCCAACTATCATACCACGTTCAAAGTCTCTCAGATCTCTCGTTTTGCCTATTCTGGCAGTCCATATAACTGTTTCTGGTTCTCGATGAGCTAGTTGTCTTGATTTACATATGCTACACACCGCGATCACGTGTCGTCTTACGTGTTTTAGTGAGCCATTTCTGTGACGAAGGCAGGTTTGCCTAATAATTAGCGAACACTGTATTTCGAGATAGGACAATACAGATTTAGCTAAAGTAAACAAGAAGGCGTCTTTTGTAAGATACGGTTTTTGCAGTTGACATGATACTCGCAAAACTTGATTAATGCGTCTCACAAATGTCTCACAGAGACTCGCACTTATGTATTATTTGGAATATATCAAATATAACAACTGAACAAAAACCAGTCTGTAATAAAACAATTGCTACAAACAACGTGCGCTTCATTGAACAAATAGCTGCAAAGATAAAAACAAATCTTATCAAATACGAGGGTTGTACCGAAAGAAATGCAAAAGTGGGCATAACTTTTTTATTAACTGACAGAGATCGTTCAAATTGCACATGTTGGTAGAGTAACTCTTTCTCTATACAAAGGTACTACTTAACATAGTCTCCATCACAGGCGATGCATTTGATCCATCGTTGAACCCAACTCTGGAATCCTCTTTGAAAAAATACAGATGTGGGCTGTTGTACCCACTTCTTCACAGCCACTTTGGCCTCGTCTGTGTCATCAAATCGTTTTCCCCGGAGACTGTCATTCATTGGACCGAACAGGTAATAGTTAGAAGACGCCAGATCGAGGCTGTACGGTGGATGGGGGATCACCGACCAGCCTAATTTGCTGATCGCTTGATTTGTTGCCAAAGCTGTGTGTGGTCTCGCATTGTTATGGTGAATGTGAATCCTTTTCAGATTCTTGTTAGGTTTCTTCCTCCTTATGGCTTCTCTAAACTTCTTGAGTGTCTCAATGTACCGCCCGCTAGTCACAGTACGGCCACGTTCCAGAAAATCGAGAAGAATGATATTCCTGTCATCCCCCCCCCCAAAAAAAAACAGTCACCATGACTTTCTGTGCTGATCGCTGGCTCTTGAACATCTTAGGCCTTGGTGAAGAGGTGTGACGCCATTTCATGGAATGTTTCTTTGTTTTCGGATCGTAAAGATACGCCCACGTTTCATCCCCTGTTACCAGATCGAAAAAAAACGTGTCTTCATTGGCTTCGAACGCTTCCAGGAGATCAGAGCAGACTTCCACCCTTCTCTTCCTTCTTCAAATCGGGTGTCAGCATCGTAGGTACTGACTTTGTACATACTTTCCGATACCCCAAATCTTCCACCATCTTCGGTATGGCAGCGTCACCACAGTCCAGTTTTGTAACAAGTTCAGGGATTGTGACTCTTCTCTCCGCGTGAATCACTTCATCCACTCGCTGACGATTCGTGTCAGTGGTCGCAGATGATGATCTCCCACTGCGTGGTTTGTTTTCAATGCTGGTTTTCTTTTCTTTAAACTTCTTCACACATTGCTCTTGTCAATGGTGTAACTCTGTAAACATTCTGTAGCTTTCTGTGGATGTCGGACAGCGTGCACCTTTCCTTCGTCAAGAACTCAACGGCAGCATGTTGCTTCTACTTGGAATCCATTATTAACTTGCAATGAAGAAGAAGGGTTATTATAGAAAAAGAGTTACTCTACCAACATGTGCAATTTAAACGACCTCTGTCAGTTAATAAACAAGTTAGTAAAATCATGCAATGCTTGATTATGATACGCTTTCCAACATACCAGAAATCATTACTCAAGTTATTATTCAAGTTATGAGGAAAAATAAATCTCGCTCCTATGACCTGACCTTTGACCCCATCTCGATGATATTCAACAGAACCAGTAAAATATACTTCCGGAACTACATGATAAAGTTTTGTCTCAATCGAAGCATTTTTACGTAAGTTATAACGCATAGGGGCGATGGAATTGATCCCGATTCTACGTCCTGACCTATGACCCTATTTCACCCATTTTCGACAGGGTTCGTCCCCAGGTAGTCCCTTAACACATACTGAAATTTCGTCGAAATAGAACACGCAAGTTATGACGCATGAGGGCAATGGAATGGATCACGCTTCTATGTCCCGACCTTTGACCCCATTTCGTCCATTTTTAATAGGGTTGGTCCCCAGGTGGTCCCTTACCACATACTAAAATTTCATCGAAATCGAAACATTTTTACGCGAGTTATCGTGCGGACGGACAGACGGACAAAGCTGAAGCGTATATGCTCCAGCTTTGTCGGTCTTCAACCTACGGCATGAAAATGTCGGTGAATAAAAGGACGTACAAATTTAAAAAAAATCAAACTTTCGTGAAAGACTTTTCGGCATAAGAGTTTCAGTGAAACAGCAGACGTTAAAATTATGAGAATAAAACACTGAACTGTATTTCCGCACGACACTCACCTGGAAACAGAAAAACATGCTTCGTAGAGTTCAAATCTGTTATGTGTCAGTTATTTGCCTAAGACAACCCGTCGTGTTCCCAACTATTAGTTTTATGTAAGCTCTATACGGGCTCGCATATGACTTGGGTTGCTTTTCCTTCCGCCTCTCTGTCCTGAAAGAACTGCACTTCTGCTTCGAAATGTTGATTCGCTAAAATATCTTCTTTCCCTTAGATGGAAAGAAATGCACAGGATTTCAGATAGCATTCCTTCCGTCCTCCGATTCTCAGTTGGTCCTTCTGTCAGAACACCGAAACTATTTATCCGCTTTTAACTGCGAGGCAGGAAAAATATTTCTCGGACTGATAGAATAAGTATGCATAAAAGATCAGTGTCCATCTTTCCGTCCGTAGGAAGAATATTTCCACTTCAAGATGTCTAATCGCCAAAATTCTTTCTCGGCCTTATAGAGGAAAACATACCCATACATTTTAAAACACCTCTCCGTCTGTCAGTCCATTCGTCAGTTTATCTGTCAGTCCTAGGAAACTATATTTCTTCTTCTAATTAGATCGCAGTAAAGTAATTATTTCTATGGCTTATAACGACAGGAATTCTCTGAATCACAAGGTCTGTCCTTACCTTTCAACCTTCCCTCTGCCTGTCGATCTGGAGAAACGGCACTTGGCAGTTAGAAGCGGAGATACAATTTTGAGGACGGACAGACAGAAAAATTGTCGAATAGATGGAAAGACGAAAAATATCTATGTTTTTCTTTATATCGTGGGGAAAGAACTTCAACAATCCGACATTTCGAAGTGGAAATACAGTTCTTTCAGGAGAGAGAGAGAGAGAGAGAGAGAGAGAGAGAGAGAGAGAGAGAGAGAGAGAGAGAGAGAGACAGACAGACAGAGGAGAGCCGGACGGAAAGACAACCCAAATCAAATGATTACCTGCATACGACTTGCATTTAACTTTAAAAAAATTAAAAATGCTACTAATTTGTTCTCGACGAATGGACACGATGCTATTCAAACATCGGTCTTTACTATATATTGTCCGTATTAGTGAAAGAAATGCTTTAAAACTCTGTGCACGTTAAAAGGCAGGAGTACTTAAAAACTTAGTATGAGTTCGGAAAAAGTCCGATGTCACATCCAAAAGTAAAACAAAAGAAAAGCAAGAGTTATGAAAGTACTAGTGTTTTAAATGGAACGTTGGCCTGATGATGGTGCAAGAAGGCACCGAAATGGTTTATAGTAGCTTGTCCGTTCGTACGCCTGTAGACACCATATCTCTGCAACTATAAGTCCGATTCGAAAAATTCTTTTAGCATTGCGAAGCTTGAAATGTGCGAATGATGTTCCTTTATTTCTTTTTTTTTTTTTTTACAATGTTCAATTTTGCCGCTAGAGGGCGTAAATGCAGATGATATTGAATTCAAAATACATTTTATTCCATATATTTGCTTCTCAGCATCCTATTGAAAAAAGTCTTTCATCTTTCGATTCCATTTATGTCGAACAATATTTTAGATATAGCTACTTTTTGAAGTTACGCATATATTTTTCGCTAGGGGGCGTAAAAGTAAATTACGTTTTCCCCGATATCTGAGCTTCTAAAACTCCGATTTGAAAACTGTTTTCTTCAGAGAATACGGCACCTGAAGGAAAATCTTTTGCATATCATTTCTAATTTTTGGTAAAGAATATTTTGGCTACCAGGGGGCGTAAGAGTTAATTTTTGCTTCTGATGTATTTTCCATAAAATCTGAGCTTCTAAAATCTCGATTGGAAAATTATTTTGTGGACGGATACTACTCACGTCGACAATCCTTTTCGGAATATTTTCTTCTTAAAATAATGCATGGTTTTTACGCCAGGGGGCGTAGATATATATCCTATTTTTGTCAATATCTCTATTTCTAGAAGTCCAATTAATAAAAATCCATCTTTGTTGGATAGTGCTTCCAATGGAAATGTTTTTCATATAAATTCAAAATATTCAAGCAAATCATAGATTTTTCGCTAGGGGGCGCAAAGGTAAATTGCGTTTCCTCCGAAATGTCTGCTTCTAAAACTCCGATTTGAAAAATTCTTCCTGTATCGCATACAGCTCCGGATGGAAACTGTTTTGCACATAATTTCTAATATTTGGTAAAGAATGGTTTGGCCATCAGGAGGCATAAGTCTTAATTTCTGCTTTTGGTGTATTTGCAGCAAAATCTGAGCTCCTGAAAACTCGACTAAAATATTTTTTTCTTGGACCCGAAAACGTTTTTCGATATGAGCGGTATCGAAAAACGTTTTGAGAATACTTTCTTCCTAAAATACTGCATAGTTTTCTTGCTAGGGGGTGTAGATACATATCTTATATTTGTCCATATCTCTGCCTCGAAGGGTCCGGAAAATTCTCACTTTGTTGCACCCACAGGGCGTAAATTAATGATTCCGTATACAGCAGTATCTGCCGGATTAAAAACCCTATTGAAAAACTTCTTTCTTTGATCAGATATTATTGTTTTCCATACCGGTTCCATGGATTTTGAATAGCTTTGATATATTTAATTTGCGTCAAAACGGATTCAAAAGAAGTGCTTATTACACCCGAAAGTTTGGTGTCATCTTTCTTGTTTTCTTTTGGATGTATCATGGGACTTTCTCCGAACTCATGCTGAGCTTTTAAGCACTCATGACTTTTAACGTGCACAGAGGTTTAAAGCATTTCTTTCAGTAATGCAAACTATGCGTTTTAGCACGTTTCTTATAAGTGGTATATCATAAGATATTCCACAATAAATGTTTTGGTCTTTAACGTAAGCCACATGAATCCATGTTTACCAAAATTCAGTTTCATCCGTATCCATCAATATTTTGCGGTGATGCCCGCTAATTATTGGGCTATGTAGAAAAACAGATGAGAAAAACCGTTTTCTTACAAGGAAAGTAGTGCTCTACACGTAAAATATTTTCTGCGGAGAAATATTTCTTCTCTAGCGAAGGTGTTTTGTGCAGAGAAAGGATAGATACCCAAACAAAATATTTCTCTTGGGAAAAAAGTATTTTCTTCCAAGGAAGTATTTTATTTTTTACCAGCAAAAGAATCCTTGTTCAAATCAAGACGGTTTTGACGCAAACAATCTACATTTGTCTTTACATTTACATCAAACGAATACATATGCACAATGATTACCATAGAAATTCTCAGATTTTCTTTGAACCTTAACGTAAAAAAAAAAAAAAGAAAAGGAACAGAGCATCGATCCTATATCATAAAATATGCATTTTATTGTTCGCATTTGAATATACCTGAGGAAATGGGCTGATTTTAGATTTCGAACATTTTCATGGGATTTGAAAATTACGTTTACTGAGTTTCAAATGAGGCTGATATTCCTTGAGCACCTGAATTCCAAGTGACATTTCACACAAACCGCAGCCCCGAAAATACAAAGGCCATCCCCGTGGCGCAGTGGTCTAAGCGATGGCTTCTGATCATTCGTCCGAGATGGGTCCAGGTTCGAATTCCGGTGGGGCATGGATGTTGGGTTTGTCTTACGGCACGGACTCTCTCCCTTCCCTGGAACAAGTGAGCCTAAATTAGGGACGGGTGACTGCTTATAGCCGATTGAGTCGCTCACAGTGGTCGTTAAACCTCCAATCAAAAAAAAAAAAAAAAAAGAAAAAAGCTAAGTCACAAAACTCAGGTTGAATAACATGAAAGGAAGAAACATTTATATAACGTATCATAAATAAAGAAAAATCTTTATATGAAATAAATAAAAAACAGTTTTGGAGTTACCCGGATACCTTGAATATACACTCAAAGGACAAATTATTACGTACACCCTGGTGGAAACACGCAAAGCAACAGGACAGCAGCAAATCGTGGTGTGCAGGAAAACCGGTTTGGGCTATAAATAGAAAGGGTAGGATCGCACAGGAATACATTCCCTCAAGTGCCAGCATGGGTCGAGGACGAGACGTTAGTTTGATTGAGGTCAAGTCGTGGAAGCCAGGAAGGGTGAATGTTCAATCAGCGCAACGGCGAAACTGTTAGGAATTCCGCGACACACCGTAGCAAGTACGTGAAATCCAGGAGTACGTGAAATCCGGCAAAACCGCTAACAGTCGAATGAAATCTGGCCGTCAAAGTGCCTTGGATGACCGAGAATGCCGACGATTGGCCCGCATCGTGCGGACGAATCGGAAGGCTTGTTTGCAGCAAATCACAATTTAATGAAGGAACATCCACAAGCCTATGCTCAAAGACAATCCGTCGACACATTTCACAACTCGGCTGGGCAGTCGACGACCACTTAGTATGATTCTGCTGAAGTTTGGGCAGGACCATCGAAACTGGAGCATGGATGATTGGAAACGCGTCACATGGTCTGACGAATCCCATTTCACACTGTACCGCGCCGATTTTAGGCAGCGTGTGTGGTGTAAACCACACGAAGCTATGGACCGCGCATGCCAAGTTGAGGTATTACAGACCGATGGAGGTGGTGTAGCTGTTTGGACAGCTGTCACGTGGTCCGACCTGGGTCCCATGGTATCTCTTGAGTCTTCCGTCACTGGTTCCAAATATTCAAAGCTCCTGGCCGACCATCTCCACCCTTTCATTAGGTTCCTCTGTCCGAACCAAGTTCCGATCTTTCAACAGGACAATGCTCCACCCCATAGGTCCAGGCTAGCGATAGATCGGCTCCAGAAGCACAGCAGTGAGCCAACCACACTCGCATGCCCCCTAGCTCATCGGACATCAATTCCAAGGAGAATGTATGTGACATATTGGAACGACCTGTTCGTGATCAACCATCCCAACTTGCATCTCTGCCTGTTCTACGCCAAGCACTCTTAGATTGCTGGGCAGCGATCCTGAGTCTGTGTTTTAGAAATTCATTACGTCCGTACCACGACGTTTGGATGCTGCGCTGTGTGCAAAAGGTGGTGCCACACGCTGTTGGTGGGTGTACGTAATAATTTGTCCTTTCAGTGTATAATCAGACATATAGTTTTGTTATGGGGCAAAAACGTGATGGTTCTGTAAGTATAGAAAGTATGCAGGCCTTGGTATTTACATCTATGTGTTCCAGATAAAGAAACGCCGTGACAAATAACACAGAGGCCCTTTTGTTCGAGCTTTACGACACTCTGTCTTCTAAATTCTAATCATTCAGCAGAGATTGGCATCTGCTGGAATCGTCGGCGCGGCATGCATGGATACTTATCTTACGACCATGGCGCTCCCTCTTCCCCAGAATCAATTGCCCCAAATTTGGAGAGAGCTGCTGCTTATATCCCACTAAGCTGCTCACGGTGGTCGTTAAAATCCCAAACAAGCAAAAACAAATAATACGTTAATTTATGACTCCCAGTGAAAACTTTGAACAGGGAAAGCACAAAAAAAAAAACATAACAAAAATGTAGGGGTTTAGCAGATACGATACTATATAATCCAAGGCGAATTTTTTTGAGCCGATTTTTTTAAACAGAGATATCACGCAAATTTAATTTATGTCAGACAACGGAAAAATGTCACAGTATAGGAAAAGCGGAGAATCTCATAGTTAAGTTAATCTTCTCCAAAAAGTGTATTTTTTGTCTAGTTTATTAAAGCAGCGATGCTATGCCACTTGATCAGGTCGCTCAATTGCTCGACTGGATTGAGATTTAATGACTGGGGTGGCTATCGCACTAAGCTGAAGTCAGCGTCGTTGTCTTGGAACACGGACAAAAATACAATTTCTGCGCTCTGAAATAAAAAGGAAACATCATAAATCATAATAAAAAAGTTCTGGAAGGCGGTACGTCCGTAATCTGCAGAAATATCTAGTCTCTCATACGGAAATCGAATAAAGAAATAATTCTTCGCATCACGCGAATTTCGCTCGCGGTTTAATAAAATTTTCTAGATTTCTGCGGAGTTGCTATATCGATGAAATTTAAGCACGAACATTTTAATTAATATCATTGTAAGTTATTTATTTGTATTATTTGTTTTCCTCTGATTCAGTGAATTGTTACTCAGTTAAAAACCACCTTAATGGCCACTCAATTAGAAACCTTAATGCCGACTCAATTAGAAACCTTAATGGCCACTCAATTAGAAACTTCAATGCAGATGAAGACAAACGCCACTTACGCAGCGTATGTAAAAAATACGTGTTCACATGCGTCACCAAGTGATGTAGGCAACTATTTAAGACTGCTGCTCGTTACTAATCGTCAGAAGCGGATGGCCTAGTGATCGACGTTCGTGACTGCCACGGAGGAACCTCAGGTTCGATCCCGGGCAGATACGAACGCTCGAAACACTAAATATCCGCCGTGCGTCGGATGGGCGCGTTAAACCGTCGGACTCCGGATACTGGCCTAATATCCTACCTTCCTATTTCTATGGGTTGTTTAAGACCTCGGGTCAGACACTCCCTTCCTCAAATCCTCTACATATGATCTGATCTAGTCGTCAGTAATGTCGATCACAATGGAAAAAACGAAGAACCTTTCGGAGCTGGATGAAAGACTTATGGTGGGGGATGAAGCGACGATTTCGAAAACCGTAGAGATAGCTGGTTTCTCAAAAGGTGAGATATCCCGGCTCTTTAATCCGCGGGAAAATAACCCACATTGCTTGTCTAAGAGGCTTAATCGGGGCATGAGGACAAGCTGTCAGGGACCACATTACAGTCATCTGAAAAGGCTTGTACAGAGAAACAGGACCTCCTGTGTGCATCGATTGATCGAAGCATTCAATGAAGGCTGTTTCCGACCCATATCTCAGCGACACTGAAAGCTGTTCAGCGACATTGAAGGCTGTTTAGCGACATTGAAGGCTGTTTAGCGACATTGAAGGCTGTTCATTCAATGAAGGCTGTTCCCGACCTGTATCTCAACGACATTGAAGGCTGTTCATTCAATGAAGGCTGCTCCCGACCAGTATCCCATAGACATTGAAGGCTGCTCCTGACCCGTATCTCAGCGACATTGAAGGCTGTTCATTCAATGAAGGCTACTCCCGACCCGTATCTCAGCGACATTGAAGGCTGTTAATTCAATGAAGGCCGTTCCCGATCCGTATCTCAGCGACATTGAAGGCTGTTCATTCAATGAAGGCTGCTCCCGACCCGTATCTCAGCGACATTGAAGGCTGTTCCCGATCCGTATCTCAGGGACATTGAAATCTGTTCCCGATCCGTATCTCAGGGACATTGAAGGCTGTTCATACAATGAAGGCTGTTCCCGATCCGTATCTCAGCGACATTGAAGGCTGTTCATTCAATGAAGGCTGTTCCCGACCAGTATCTCAGCGAAATTGAAAGCTGTTTATTCAATGAAGGCTGTTCGCGACCCGTATCTCAGCGACATTGAAGGCTATTCATTAAATGAAGGCTGTTACCGACCCGTATCTCAGCGACATTGAAGGCTGTTCATTCAATGAAGGCTTCTCCCGACCCGTATCTCAGCGATATTGAAGGCTGTTCCCGATCCGTATCTCAGCGACATTGAAGGCTGTTCATTCAATGAAGGCTTCTCCCGACCCGTATCTCAGCGACATTGAAGGCTTTTCATTCAATGAAGGCTACTCCCGACCCGTATCTCAGCGACATTGAAGGCTGTTCATTCAATGAAGGCTGCTCCCGAGCAGTATCTCAGCAACATTGAAGGCTACTCCCGACCCGTATCTCAGCGACATTGAAGGCTGTTCCCGATCCGTATCTCAGGGACATTGAAGGCTGTTCCCGATCCGTATCTCAGCGACATTGAAGGCTGTTCATTCAATGAAGGCTGTTCTCGACCCATATCTCATCGAAATTGAAGGCTGTTTATTCAATGAAGGCTGTTCGCGACCCGTATCTTAGCGACATTGAAGGCTATTCATTAAACGAAAGCTGTTACCGACCCGTATCTCAGCGACATTGAAGGCTGGCTGTTCATTCAATGAAGGCTGCTCCTGACCCGTATCTCAGCTACATTGAAGGCTCAATGAAGTCTACTCCCGACCCGTATCTCAGCGACATTGAAGGCTGTGCATTTAATGAAGTCTACTTCCGACCCGTATCTCAGCGACATTTAAGGCTGTTCATTCAATGAAGGCTTCTCCCGACCCGTATCTCAGCGACATTGAAGGCTGTTCCCGATCCGTATCTCATTGACATAGAAGGCTGTTCATTCAATGAAAGCTGTTCCCGATCCGTATTTCAGCGACATTGAAGGCTGTTCCCGATCCGTATCTCAGCGGCATTGAAGGCTGCTCCTGATCCGTATCTATGCGACATTGAAGGCTGTTCCCGATCCGTATCTCAGTGACATTGAAGGCTGTTCATTCAATAAAGGTTGTTCCCGATCCGTATCTCAGCGACATTGAAGGCTGTTCATTCAATGAAGGCTGTTTCCGACCCGTATCTCAGGGGCATTTAAGGCTGTTCTCGACCCGTATCTCAGCGAACTATCGCAGAGAATTGGTGAGGATTGGTATCGGCCGTCGCATGCCTATAAGTAAACTATTGATTTCTGCGAAGAACCGGAAAATTCATCTTCAGTTGTGTCAGGAACACCGTAACTGGACACTGGAGGAGTCATGAGGTCCAACGAGTCGCGGTACTTCTTGTTCTGTACCTACGGCAGGCAGAGAGTTTGGCAACAGCTCCATTGCCTCTTCCGTCAAATCTAAAACCAATCTCCATGAGGCAATGGAGCCATCTTGCCTTCTAAACACAACTCAAAGTTTTAGAGGTGGTGTCATATATGGAGCACGTCCTGTTGGTATGAAACGGGTCCCCTGATATTCCTGGAAGGTTGGATGTCCTCCAAGGATAATCTGAAGATTGTTGCCGATCAAGTTCATCCTGCAATGTTGAATTTCTTGTATTTTTATCCAGCAGGTGACGGCTGTTTCATAGACAATGCTATTGTTTACCGGATAAGATGCATTCAGTAGTAGTTCAGCGAGCATGACAGCGACTTCCATCATTTCCCCTGTCCACTACAAAGTCCGGATCTGAACCGCATTGAGAATGCATGGGACATGTCAGGAAAAACAGATCCGGGAAGAAAGTCCTCTTCCGTCAAATCTGAAACCAATTAAAGGACCGACTGGTGAACTGCTGGCATGTTGTAGATGCACTCCAACACCTCGTGTAATCTTTGTCAAACCTCATATGTGCCGTAATTCGGACTAAAGGAAGTCCAACCTGGTAGACTATTGAATAAAAGCTTTTAATTTAGCGGCCGGTCCCGTGAAGCGTATGTTTTTCTTCTTCTTCTGATCCGATCAGATCATATGTAGAGAATTTTAGGAAGGGAGTGTCTGACCCCAGGTCTTAAACAACCCTTAGAAATAGGAAGCTAAGAGATTTGGGCTAGAGCGCCTGATAGGAAAGTGACACACGGAAGCGAGGTAAAAAGGTAGACGCTCTTGAATATTACGGGGGGGGAAATGGTACCCGGGGTCCGACGAGTTAACGTGCCCATCCGACGCACGGCGGATATTTAGTGGTTCGAGCTTTCGCCCCTTCCGGGATCGAACCTGAGGTTTTCCCTTGGAAGTCACGAACGTTGCCCACTCGGCTACCCGCGGCTCCTATGTCTAAAAATTTTGTTCTGGATCTTATATATGTATTCTTTACTTTATCTTGAAGACTTATATTTAGTAGAGATCTTTCCATTTTACATTGTAAGATGTTCTTCTTGATAGACCAGGCTTCAGCGCCACATGTCATAATGGGTATTATACATTGATTGAAAAGTTTTGCTCTGTTTTCTGGCTTTATTTTACTACATAGAATGCTTTTTAACTTTCCAAAAGCTGTCCACCCTATTGGTATTCTTCTGTAAATCTCTTTCATAATTCCTTGTTTCTTTGTGGTAATTAGTTTTCCTAGGTATATGCATTCTTGTACATATTCTATTTCCTTATCATTTATTCTAATATTTTCTTGGTTTATGGTATATCTCACTTGTATATGTAGATGGTGTGTGTATTGTTTCTCTGACCCGTGTGTAAAAATAAAATGAAGAAGACTGGCTGAACTACGATGCTTTTTTACTTACATAAGAATAGATGTTTAATAATAGCTCTACATGATTCCATTACTCAATGCATGTCGTTGTCAAGTTTAATGTTAGCACAATACATTATATGAGCAAACGCTTATTCATATAATGTATTGAGGTTTATTGCTTTAACATTTCTTATGACATGACTTTAGTAATGGAGAAATATATAGAACACTTTTGAAACTATTAAAAACTTTCGTATGTAAGTAAACAATCGCGCATATTCTTCCTATTAACATCATTGCATATGTGATTTTGTTCCAACAAAGTTACACTGCCAATTATTTTTGGATGCTTAAGCCTATTACTGTGTGATAAATACTACAAAAATGTATTAAAATACACTTGTGGATATTTCTTAAGTCGTAAATATTCGTGGAGATAAGACATTCTTTCATTAAGAGAGCTGTATTCATGTAATGAGGAAAAAGATATAATGAAAAATTATTTCACTATGGGAGACACTTTTATCAAGAGACTTCCAGCCTGTCGAAGAAGAAAGGAAAAATCGCCACTAATAGAATGAAATCTATCATCTGTTAATCCGGGAGCCGATCCATCTTTGAGACCAGCCCCTCCCACATAATCTCCGAACCTCAGGGGACAAGTCGTTAACACTGATCCGTCCGCTTGTGTTGACAAGTCGGAAGCTGGCGGAATCAGCAAGCGGACTTATAACAGTCAACCCTCACATACCGCCCTTTTGATCAATCATCCCCACAGCGACGAGCTCCACACCGATATTGTGATACTAACCTTTAACCTTTCATGTGACCCAGGGATTTAGACCCCTCGTGTGATGAACCAAATGATTCTCCGCCCCCTAATGGAGAGTTTATCAATACGGCTTTGTTTGCCAGAAGAAAGTGCTCATTGTCTTATTATCAGTGATATCTGGTTGCAGAATGGGCATTTCGATAAAATAAATTATTTGAAATATGGATAAACATATTCGGAGCTTGAAACGTAATGAAATTCTTCGTACCACTCAGTGTTGAAGCTTACGTAGGCTTGAGTTTTCCCCCAATTGCAGTTCTGCCCTTTGCAAGATTATTTTCAAATTTACATTGCCTTTTGAAACACGTGCAGTGGACCATTTCTGGTTATTCGTCCGAGGTGGGCCTGGGTTGGAGTCCAAAATGAGGCCGAGTGCGCTTGTCGTATGGCCTCAAATTAAGGACAGATGGCTTTAGATAGCCGTTAAATCCCGAAACAAACAAACAAAACAAGCAAAAAATTTTATACCAACAGAATATGATATCGGAGGTGGCTTTTTCAGGTTCTTTATCAGAAACAGGCGCGGACTGGGCGGTTAGGTTACCTGGAGAATTCCCTTTGGCGGCTAGGTTACCTGAAGACTTCCCTGTGGGTGCCATATTCTGGGCCGGTATGCTAACTCGAGATGTGCTAACCTATATTCTGGGTCGGTATGCCACTTTTGTTTCCTGGATAAACTCAAGAAAAAAGTATACACACTGGCGGAAAGTGAAAAAAGAACACCAAGAAGGAATTGGCGGACGCTCATGAAATTTACATATGTTAATGGCGTCAAGTTGACGTAGATGTGATGTTAATTTCGGGACCAACCGGTGAGCGCTTACGCCACACCACGGCATAATATGCAAATTATCGTCGCTGGTATTTAAGGAGTACGGCAAAGTGAATGTAATCAGTCGTCGGCATACAGACACGTGCGAAGACCCTGAAGAAGCTGCAATGCCAGGACATGGAAGACGTGTACGATTTCAGCAGTTATCGGACTTTGAGCGAGGTTGTCTAGTCGGACTCCGCGAGGCCGGGTGGTCGTATCGTCGTATTGCGGAGAGAATTGGACGGGAAGTATCGGTGGTGGTGCGATGGTGGCGTAGATGGTCTGAGGAACATTCCCACACGAGAAGACGTGGAACCGGGAGTCACAGGCGGACTGATGAGCGGGCCGATCGACGCATAAGAAGAGCGGCGTTGTCAAGCAGAACATCCTCTGCGACGCAAATCCGAGCTGCCGTTGCACCTGAGGTGACTGTGCGAACAATCCGCAACCGTCTACTGGATGCAGGACTACGTGCACGTTTGCCTCTAGCATGTGTACCTCTGACTCCAGCCCACCGTCAGGAACGGCTGCAGTGGTGTCGCCAACGTCTGCACTGGTGAACGAAATGGCGATCTATCGTGTTCAGCGATGAAAGCAGATTCTGCTTGGGAGCCTCCGATGGCCGTATGCGTGTTCGCAGACGCACAGAGAAGCGTCTCCACACTTCTTACATCCGCCAGCGACACACAGGGGCTACACCTGGTCTCCTGGTGTGGAGAGCGATCAGTTATCACTCCCGTACACAACTAGTGCTTGTACCGGATACGTTAAACAGCACCTCCTACATCAACAACATCATTCAACCTGTTGTTGTGCCATTTGTAAGGTCGGTCCATCGTGGTGTTTTCCAGCAAGATAACGCACGCCCACACACGGCACGTGCAACGCAACATGCACTTCAGGGTGTGAGACAACTTCCATGGCCTAGTGGGATTTTATGAGACAGCGACTTATCCGGTCTCCACGGCGAGCCACAACCATCCCTGATTTGCGCGTCCAGGTTGAGGATGTTTGGAACTCAATACCCCAAACTTACATCCAACATCTGTGCGACAAACTCCATGCCAGAATCGCACAGTGTGACGCAGTTCATGACGGTTCAACCTCGTATTAAACGTGTTACATGAAAATGTTATTTTTCAATTTACCAGCAAATACAGCTGTATTTTGCCATAATGTTTTGATCATGTTATACTCTGTATTCCGTTATTATGCTGTATAAATTTCGTTGGTATCAAACGTCTCCTTCTTGGTGTTCTTTTTTCACTTTCCGCCAGTCTACATACTTGTCTTCAATATTCTTGTAGAAGAAAACCAAATTATGCTAACATGGCACTTCGCGACGTCCAAAAAAGAAAAAAAATCCAACGTAGCAAATGTTTTGTTGAGCCAAACACTGTTTTTCATACACCACTTCACCTTCACCTTTCCCAACTTTAAAATTTAAGCCCAGTCCCTTTCGGCTGATATCCTCTGCTCAGTTCGCTTTCGCCAGTTTAATTGAATTCCCAGTACAATATAATCAAATATGTTATCAGAAATATGGTATAGGAACTCGAAATTCGTTGTGTACGTTTATGCGATGAGGTTCACCTACGGTAAATTTTTGGGCTGCTGCATTTATATGTATATATAATATACAGGGTGATTGTAAACTAATTCAACAAACAAAAGGGATGATAGTAAACATCAAGATGAAAACTATTTGCAATGGAATCTAGAGCTGCATTCCACTCCTAGTGCGAGAAAAGAGTAAAGTTACATATCGACGTTGAGCCTTCAACAGTGAACAGAAAGAGACATACCTAATTTATGAGTTGCACAATTCCAATCGCATCAGAGAATGACTCAAAGGAGTTGCTGAATCTGGTGTCAAAGGGTGTCGCTGCGCAGCTCACACCGGCGAATGAAGGACTGTCGCACCCTCTCGTACACTCTCGGTGTGGTGTTGATCTTGTCCACAGCAACAGCGATTCGCACGACGAGATCTTCCAGGGAGTCCATAGGTGTCTCGTACACCAATGTTTTCATGTGCCGCCAGAAGAAGAAGTGCAGTGGATAAGTTCCTGGGAGCGTAGAGGCCAAGTCACAGGTCCACCGCGTCCAATCCACCGCCCGGGATATGTCGCATTAAGGAAGTATCGGACCTCGGTGGCAAAGTGTGCTGGGGCCCCATCCTGTATGAACCACATGTTCCTCCGTGTGGTGAGCGAAAAATCCTGCAACAGAGCTCCAGGAACACACGGTACGCTGCGCCGGTCAGACGTATACGTCAATTCTCATGTGATGTTCGCACGGTAATATCGCTGAACGGGTCCGGTTGCGTTTTTAAATGTTTGCTCCTCATCATCTACGCACGTGTTCAGCGCACCTGATTTGCATCTTGTGCTTCTCATGCACTGGTTGGAACTCCGTGTGCCTGCTGGACGTTTTTCGAACCTGCTCTTTTTTGGCACTAGGAGTAGAATGCGGCCCTAGGTTCCATTGCAAATATTGTTCGTCTTGATGTGTACTATCACCCCTCTCGTTTTGTTGAAGGAGTTTACAATCACCCTGTATATATATTTGTCGAGATCTGCAACTGATTTACTAACATTTGGACTTTCCAGTTACACGAATTCTTGAACTGCAGTTCTGTCAAGTTCTCATGTTAACTACAGCAAAATACTCCTGTTAGCTACAGCTAAAACACAGCTACATCAAAAATACTTTTTTGCCTTGAAAGTAATGAAATAAAAATTAATTTTTGTATTCGTTAATTTCTCTTACTATAAATCTGCATTAAAAAATTTTGAAATACTGGATATTTTCAATTTTCGAGATAGTTTTTCATTGGAGGTTTAACGACCGCCATGAGCAACTCAATGGGCTAGAAGCAGTCGCCCGTCCCTAATTTAGGGTCACTGGTTCCAGTGAAGGGAGAGAGACAGTGATGTAAGACAAACACAACATCCATGACTAATGATCAGAGGCCATCGCTTAGACCACTGCGCCACCCGGGCGGAAAGGTAAATCATGAAAAAGCAATAAATGTTTTGGCTGATTTCAAATTTCGTTCTCACTAAGTGCGAAGAAATTATTACAAATTCTCAATTCATATATCGCAGTAAAGTTTATAAGAATGAAACAAAGTCTTTGACAGTATCTCTCAGAGAACGTACTTCGTGTCTGTTGTAACTCTGCAACGGAAATAATTTTGTTTCTTACATTTAATTTTACAAGGAATTTGCGGTTCAAGAAAGTAGGTCAAATGTTGTTAATTATTGACTCAGTACAAAAAATTGCAATGATTTCTAGACTTGTTTTGAAAAGATGTTAAATTGTGATGCCGACATACCTTCTTTTTTAGGGATGGTGTACCTTGATCATTGTTCTCAAAAGTGGGTCGCACAAAATCAGCGTCCAGGGTCGTTTATGAATCGCCATTCCGCCACTGGTCAGAAGTTTGTTCCGATTACTAATCAAAATGTTTCGTTCCAGGTTCAGTGCACGTGACAACCCAGCAAAAACACTTGTTGGCCACCAGCTGGCAGTGATGGGTCACTGCGCTGGCTGAAATCTGGCGCTCACGGCACAGTAGCGGTCCGTTGGTGGCAGCGCAATCACCTGGCAGCCATTGATGGCCCTGCAGCATCCACGTGAAATGCGGGACTTCAAGCAAGTGCCACTATTAGCTCATAGCTAGCAACCCCAACATGAGGTGGACGCAAGGGGACTGTGCATGCGCAGAAGCAACATGTGCTGTGTCTCTCGTGGAACCAATTAGTTGAAGATGACGCTATCGCCAGCGTGTAATTTTAGTGGATGTTAAGAAGAAAAATCCATATGTAGAGAGACGAATTCTTTTCCTAATGAAATGCCACGTCGACGAAGATTACCATCGGAAGAAAAATATATAAATAATTATTGAACTGTAAGAGCTAGTCAATTTTCCTTATGTGTTTTTAGAAATTCATTTCATAGCAAAATTTCTGAACTAATACGCAAATAATCGAGAATACAGACAGCCATGAAATACACAAATTCCATTCCAATGAATAACAAGAAATAATTTCGGTGTAATATTTTGTTTTAAAATACACTAAACCGCTTCAAACAAAAGTCCTGGAAAAAACATTAAAAATACGTTATGTTAAAAAAAAATATGAATTATACGCGTACAAAATTTATCAGTTATTTGAAAAAAAAAATAACGCGAAGTAAAATAAAATATCTTTCCTCCTTAAAATAAATGTAGCTTCGGACCGCGGTAAGGAAAGATACAATGTTAAACATGTAACAGAATGTGACATGAACGGGTAAATATGTTAATTAAACAATCGCTTCTTACGACAACATTAAGGACAGCACAAAACTTTGGAAAGCGCCTTTAAGTTGGTACACTCTTTAAAAAGGAGTGAAGTTCCCTTAAGGTAAATAAAAACAATCGTTACGTTGAAAAAAAAAATTATGAATTATATGAAATTGACATTTTTGAAAAGAACCTCGCAGTATCGTAAAATTAAAAAGAGAAGCCTTAGTTTCACATCGCGCTGGAAAACGGGTCAGCTTCAAGCAAGGACGTGGCAAGTCAGTGTAGTCGGTAGAGCGCTCCCTTCGCACGCAGACTGCCGTTGGTTCGTTTCCAGCCAGGTCCAAAAGCGGATTTTTCAGGACCAGTTGAGAAAATTTCCTCAACGCAGTTCCGTCATGCAGAAGTTTCATAAGGGGGAAAAAATGTTGTTATGGTTTCGGGAAACTGCGGTTACCTAATTTTTTTATGGCTACTATTGGGAAACTGGCGGACAAGATACGGCAAGCCATCAGTTACGTCACGTGATTGTCGCTGCCACTGAAGGGAAACTAACGGACCACACTAAGTTAGCCATCATTTATGGCACGTGCTTGAAGGGCCGCTGAAGGTCCACTTGTGGCAGCCAATGCCTGTGATGTATAACTGATGTGATGTATAACTGGTATATGACAACTGATGAGGTGCTAACTGTTGGACAGCTGCTGGCCCATATGGTGGCCGCTGAGACATTTTATTGAGGGTTGGGCGGCGGCAACATGGTGCTGGGCTACTGCTGGTCTGAGTGCTGGCCCAGCAATACTGCTTTTGCTGGGAACCGAAAAAAGTTAGGGTTTACGCAAGAGTCACATTTCGTTGGTGGAATTACCATATTTTCTTTTTCCGCTTATCAGTTAAGAAACAGGAGAACATCGTTCTCTTCCATCAATGCAAAAGGAGCTTCGTACAAGAGTTCGTGGTGACACAAACGTGGAAAAATTACCTACTGTTTCTGAAAATTGCCACCGTGATGGACTGCTAATATTAGCATGATACTTACAGGATGTACACATGATGTTGGAAAACGCAAATGATTAAAATGTCAGTAAAAAGGCGTATGCGGTTTCAGAGCAGCGCTTTTTGAACTGTCTGGTCTTGGGAATAAAGAGCTGGTTCAAAAGAGATATAGTAATCATTGAAGAGTCGACATTAAGTGGAATAGGTGTTTCTCGTGTCTCACTATGCTCCGTCGCCGAAGAAGGTCGCGTTATGAACACTGATGGACTTTGAGTGAGGAAACATTGTTAGGGCGAGATAAGGTGGATTTTTCTCACTCCAAAATCGCCACTCGTACGGTTCCAAACGTCAATGCAGTGATGGAAACGTGGAGTCTCGGACGCACAGAGAAATCCGGGAAATGGAACGCAAAATCGCACGACTGCACAGGATGACAGACACCTCTACCGCATGGAAGTGGCCGATCGCACCGCGACAACCAAGGTGTTGGCGCAGCAGAGGAGGACTGTCACAGGTCAGGCTTTTTCCTCCAGCACAGTTCGACCCCTCGTGCTTAACACAGGACTGATCGCTAGCATTCTACTGCTGTGCATTCCTTTGACCCTCAACCACAGACGCCTCAGGCTGAAATGGAGTCTCGAACACAGCATTGGAGCGCTGATTGGAAAGCGGGTCGTGTTTTCCGACGAGTCACGATTCAACTTGATGCACCATGATGGTCGCATACGTTCTCGAAGTTATCGTTGCGAACAGCATCTTGCAGCGTCAATCCGGCCCAACGCCAAGCAGCATGGTTCGGGGCACCATTGGGTTCACTTCGCGACCTCGCATGATAGGAATTGAGGGAAACCCTTAAGAGCCAGCCGCACATCAGGGATGTTCTAGAAGTAGAAGTGACACCCATCTTTCAGAATTGTCCTGGCGTTATACTCCAGCAGGACAATGTTCACCCATATATGGCCAGGAATGTCCAAGACCTCTTCAATGCACGGATTATAAAAGAGACATGTCCTGCTCGTTTGCCGGTAATGTCCCCGATCTAACATGTCTGAGACATGGTAGCTAAGCCACTCGCCCGTTAAGCGCCTCTGCCAGTCACCACACATGAACTCTGGTCTCGCACAGAATTAGCCTGGCAGATATCTAGAACCTTTTCCATACAATGCCACGCCGTATAGAGGCTGTTATTGTTACTCCAGGTGGCTTAACACGATTCTGTGTTTTGAAGCAAAAAAATTGTACAACTCAAGAAAGGTATTAATCACTTACCTTCTGTAATATGAGGAATCTGTGATATAAACTTCATCTGAATAGCGCGATTCTTTCCTTTTGCAAGTTTCACAAGAAGTAGTGTATTTGCACTAGTAACCGAACAAACGCGGAGATACAGCATAGCTAAAACGATATTTCGATCAAGTCCACGGAAGCTATAATCTCTTCCTTTTTGAAGCTGATCTCACAAACAGTTGCTAATGTTATGCTTTCTTTTTTTCTTCTCATCAGTTATAACTCTGGTGGTGGTTGAGGGGAACGATACCTGATCATGCCAAACGAAGCTTACAGCGAAATGTGAAGAAAGCACGCACCTCCTCTGTCACATGTCTAGCAGTCGACTTCAAATAAGCAATTGGAACAGCTATTTGCACCAGAACAGCCTGTCGAGAGCTGCACGACCGCAGCTACCGGAACAGTTCGCCTGCACACCAGCCGTATGTGAGATATTCTAGCGGGCCTGTGGTTTCCAGGCCTATTTGGTTCGGTTCGTTACGTCCTTTACAATGTATGGCCTTAGGGAAAATACCTTCAGAAATCCATTGGCTAAGAAGTCCAAGTATTTATTCAAGATATACAGTGAGTGAAGTGCCAGAAAAACTGGTACACCAGTCTAATACTTGGTAGGTTTCCCACGGGAGCGCAGGACTGCAGAAATACGACAGGGCATGGACTCCATTAGCTTCTGGAAATATGCTGTAGGCAATGCACACCATACTACCTGCAGAGAGTTCCACAATTTGGGTGTATTTCCGAGGTCTCGGATTCCTGTGTTCGATAGCGCGTTGCATGGCATCCCAAATGTGTTCTATCACGTTCAGATCTGGGTACTTGGGTGGGAATGGCAAAACCCAAAATCTCAGATGAATTCTCCTCTAACCATAATATGGCGTCCCTACACTTGTGTGGAGGTGCATTGTCCTGTTGGAAAAGGCCCAACCCATTAGCAAGAATGCAGGACATGAACGGGTGTACCTTGTCAGAAAGGATGCGCACATAGCGTTGGCCGGTCACAGACGTTTGTAGACGTACCAGGGGTCCCAGTTCTTGCCGAGGCCACGGTGTTTTCGGCGGAGATGCATGCTGTGTATCTTGCACTTGTTCACGTGCAGTCGAGCTATCATCAGCGTGTTATTGTGTACACTTGTTCGTTGAGTGTTGTGCAAACATTGTCATCTTTGGATTTCACTGGCCACCCCTTCTTTTTACCGTACGGAAACTTCTTCGTTCTTTGCTCAAGACCGATGTTCAGATTCGTTTCTGCTGGATTCCTGGGCACGTTGGGATCCCAGGGAACGAGTCTGCCGATGCTGCTGCTAGATCTGCCTCCTCTTTGGTCGTCACACCCTTGCCACTGTTTCACCGTGATTTTCGCTTTCTTGTTCACGATCATATCAGGCGAACGTGGCAGGGACTGTGGGACCAACAGGTGGAGAATAAACTGCACCGTATAAAACCTAACCTTGGAGTCTGGAAATCATCGTGTCGCCGGAACCGTAAGGAATAAGTTGTTCTTGCGCGTCTCCGCATTAGGCATTGTCGCTTCACGCATAACTATTTGCTGTGTATTGACACTGCCCCGACGTGTGAGATATGCGACTGTTTACTCACCGTCTCTCATGTTATATGCAGTTGTGTTCGTTTTCGTTATCATCGGTTTCACTATTTTCAGTCTCATCTGCTGGACGAAGGCGCAGCTACGCTTCAAAAGCTCTTGGGTGACCACTGGGACACTTTCGCAGTATTTTCCTTTTTAAAACAGATTAACGTCTTAAAACTTATTTAAAAAAAGTTATAATAATTATAATAGTAAATTAATAAATTTATATATAAACCTAATTAACTAACTAGTCTTCACAACTTTCATCATTCTCCTTTCTAACTTTTACCAAGCCTGTCTGCTCTTAATCATTTCACCCCGCTTTTAAAAATCTTTTACTGATAGTTCTGTGTCTGGCGCTTTTTGGCCATGCCTGGCCCTTGCGCCACTAAAATCAATTAACTAACTAACTAACTAACTAACTAACTAACTAACTAACTAACTAACCAGGGGTTCCAGTGAAGTCCAGATAAACACACCCCATACCATTACGGACCCCCCACCAGTTGGTACAGTTCCCTGTTGACAGGTGGGATCCATGGCTTCATGGGTTTGCGCCACACACGAATCCTTCCATCTTCCCGATACAGTTGGAAACGCGACTCGTCAGACCAGACTACTTGTTTCCCAGTCATCAAGTGCCCAGTGGTGGTGTTGCCGTGCCCAAGCGAGGCGCATAGCTCTGTGTCATGCACCCATCAAGGGGACTTGAGTTGGGCGTCGGCTCCCAAAGCCCATATCGTGCGGGGTACGTCGCACAGTCCGGACGCTGATGCTTGTTGAGGCTCCAGCATTGAATTCCGATGCTACCTGCGAGAGTGTCGCGTGAAAGGATTCTTGACAGCCGACGATGGTCACGTTCACCCAATGTCTTTTTACGGCCACACTGGTATCGTAGGTTGGAGGTTTTGCCAGAATTCTTGTAGTCACGGTACAACCTTGCAATGGTCGTCCGTGAAAATCCGAACTTCGTTTCTACCTCCAAAATACTATGGCCCATCTAACGAGCGCCAACTATGACAAAGAGTTGAAAATCCCTTAAATCGTTATTACTTGTCATTCTCATGCTTAAAACAGCTTCTACAGCTGGCAAGGATGTCTATCGCTTTATATACGCACTGACGGACGCAACCGAGTACGCGCATAGGTGACGTTGCTATGTAATTTGCATGAGCTCGTCTGTACCAGTTTTTCTGGCACTTACACACGAAAAAGAAACCAAAATAAAATCATATTCATCACTGTAAGGCTAATTTGAATGCTGCATCAATTAAATATTTAAATCATATTTAAATATTTATAGAGGCCTCTCGTTCACAGAGATCCTCACACCGTACATCACTACAGGCAATATTCGAGGACGATTGTGGTAGTGCCTTGCTAGTCGTTCGTGAAAACCAAAAAGTGCAAAAGAGTCTTGTGCAGTAAAGAATTACGAAACTGCCTCTTTCATTTGTACGGTCGTATTTGGTTGTGGAGGTTTCTCAGTGAACGCTGTCAGGAGGATTGCATTAGTCCAAATAGTCAAGTTTCGAGAAATATCTGGTGATAGTGCACTATTTTGCTGGGAAGGACGCCGTATTTTAGTTGTAGTGCCCTCCAGCCTAACAACAGGTACGAATACATTCTTAACCATTCCGCATTACCTACGCTGTTCCAGTACTTCGGCACAGAAGCCTGCCTGTTACGGCAAGATCGAGCGGCTTACCACATTGCAAGACACGTCCAGGTTTAATTTAAGCAGTTGGTCGTCCGATTGTTGGATTTGCAAAGCCAGAGTTTCCATCTATAGGCAATACACCATCTGTGGGACGAGCTAGAACACCAAATCCGAATATCTGCGGTTGAGATCTTCCTCTACGTTAGCTATGGCAGAAGCTTTGCAAGAGGGATGAAGAAAATTCTGGCACGAACTTACCGGAATCCATGGAAAGTATGAATTGAAGGGTCGTTGCAGTTACAACGGTAATGATGCTCTTGTTTCCGTTCGACTTAGGTTTCCGAATACCTTTGTCTACACAGTACGCATTTCTTGCTATATTTCGTCAATATGACACTGAATTATGAAAAGCAACACAAATGTGGTACAAGTAATATCATATCCTTCATTTCTATAACATCTTATGTAATATGATATTAATAGATTTATTTAAACACTAACAGTAACATTGCTATTTAACTTTCACAGTTTGAATACACGTTTTGTACATAAAGTATGACACACTGAGAATCTTTCTCCGAAGGAATGATTCCGGAGGAAGATCTATATGGTAGTTGAGCAAAAACGTATGGTTAAAGCAATTTCAAAAAGTCATTTTAAAACGGATTTCGTATGGATTACGCCAGTTACATTTGTTTTTCTCAATTTAAAACAATGAAGCAATCCTATATTTCTTAAAAAAACTTAAGTGATTTTGAATTAAAAACTACTGGTATTTATCCATTAATGCTCGTTATTTGTTAACCTAAATCGCCTTTTCTCTGAAAGTCGAACAAAAATGCCGCTAATGACGTATTAGTAGCACGTGACGTCTTACCAGAAGATTGTATATCAGCTTATGTTTTATTTAGTCTGCATTATGCTCAAAAGTGCTACTGCATGCAAGGCAATGGACTGTCGAATGTATATTTGGAATCTCTCTGCTGCAAAGAAATGGAATATTACCTAAAGAGAGTAAAGAGAGAACGAGTGTGAACACAGGCAACAAGTACACAGACGCAACGGTGTTCCCAAAGAGCTTGTAATCCCACGGAACAGCTGCGTCGTCGTCTGCATTACGGCAGAAGTTTTCACATGCATGATCAATATGCAACAAGTGTCCTCATTCTCTGATTATTTATGGGAGATTGTTGCTAAGAAACGAATCACGTCGCCATTGATTATCTTGCTAACACACAAACGTCGACACTACCTATGTGATTTTTCTGAAGATGGGTTTAGGATATTCCTATGCCACTGTTGCACAGGTTCTAAACCTGATGCAGAAATAACTTCACCATAACATTGAATTTTGATAGTCGAGAGAGAGAGAGACAGAGCGAGAGAGAGAGAAAAGAGAGAGAGAGAGAGAGAGAGAGAAAGAGAGAGAGAGAGAGAAAAGAGAGAGAGAGAGAGAGGGAGAGATGATGATGCCATGCTCATTTTTATGCCGTAAAAGTTTAATAAGAGGACTGGAAATTGGTTCAGTCATAGATAAATTTCTTACATATTCTTACATAACTATATTGTGACACATTTATATACCGATGAGCTATTACGTTATGACCACCTACCAAATAAGCTGTACGACCCCATTTAGCCCGCAAAACAGCGGCCATTTTCGATTCGATGAGGTGGTGATAGGTATCATGGGGTATATGGTACCATAATGTCAACAGCAGGTCATCCAATTCCAGTACATTTCGGGGTGGTGGTAATTTAGCGCTCAGCCAGGTGAAATTGGAGGCCCGGGCATTAACACAAAGTCACCAGCATGTTCTTCGAATCCCTCCTTGAAGATTAGCAGTGTGACATGGCACATTATCCTGTTGGTAATGGCCATCACCAGCAGGGAGAATAGTTGCCATGAACGGGTGAACTTGTTCCGCAACGATACTCAGATACCTGACAGCTGTGAGGGATTGTGGTATTTGGATAATAGAGCCTAAAGTGCCCCAAGAAAACTTCGCCCACAGCATAACACCGCCGCCGCCGCCGCCGCCGCCGCCGCCGGTCTGTTTCCGCCCAACAGTGCATCCAGGTTCCACAACCTCCGTTGTATCTGCGCTCGGCCATCTACGTGATGTACCAGGAATCTTCATTCGTCAGGCCAGGCCTATTTCTTTCAACCATCCCCTGTCCAATATCGATATCTTGGGCCCATTTCATGTGCTGTTGGCGATGACGTGCAGTGAGCATGGATGGGGACTCGGGTGAGTCTTTGGCTACGCAGGCCTATGCGCAGAAGGCTGCGATAAACTGTGTGCGGTGACACATTGCCAAGATCAGCACTGTTGTAGCAGCAGGTGATTTATCGCACTGTGGCCTTGCGTTCGCTGTGAAGAATGTGTAACGCTCTCCGCTCCCCTCTGGCATCATTGAGCTGCGGACGGCACACGACTGGACGACGATTCGTCAATTGGCAATTTGTGCTCCACATTTAATATGTAGTTACTACAGCGTCACGTGAGCAACCCACAAGCCGCGCCGTTTCCGAGATTGTATTTGTGAGGCGCCGTGACACTCCAATTTGTCCTCCGACAAATCGGGAGCTTTTCCCATTTTTCTGACTCCGAACACTCTACTAACCGAAAGTCAGTCTTCGGGTTGTATATATATTGCTCTATGAACTTCATCTGCGCTACCATTCGATCACTGGGCGCGCTCATTCCTTTAGGCTGGGGGTGGTCATAGTGTAATGGCTCATAGGTGTATTTGGTGTTGCAAAATGGCATTCGAAGTATTTTTATTCTCATAAATTTGAAAATATTCACCCTGCAGTCACATATCAGACTCAAATCATTTCATGGAAGAGATACGGCTTCTGCCTCGGTGAACCACTGCACTAGAGAGGCAGCAGTCGTACTAAGGCCTGGCTTATAAACAATTTCGCAAACAGTTTCGGCCGCACCGGTGGTGCAATGGGCTAAGCGATGGCCTCTGATCATTCGTCCGAAAGAGGTCCGAGTTCGAATCCCGATGATAAATGGATGTTGTGTTTGTCTTACGGCACTGGCTCTCTCCTTTCCCTGGAACCAGTGGCCCTAAATTAGGGACGGACGACTGCTATATAGCCCATTGAGTTTCTCATGGTGATCGTTAAACCTCAAATAAAAAAAACAAAAACAGTTTCGTTAAAAGCTGTACATTTAAAAGCCTACAAGTCAGACGTTTTTGGAAGCGTGTGCAAAATTGTGCTGCCTTCGCTAATATCTCAAGGGGGAAACTTTTTTTTTTTCAAATTTCAATTACTGTGAAAATCTACCCGCATATTTATATTTATTGCAGCCACCTTACCACTTATAGCACCTATGTGACGCTGTAGTACTTATATGGTTTCACCGTTGCTTCCGGCCGCCCCGGTGGCGCAGTGGTCTAAGGCGCTGGCCTCTGATCATTCGTCCGTAAGGGGTCCAGGTTCGAATCCCGGTCAGGCATGGATGTTGTGTTTGTCTTACATCACTAGCTCTCTCCCTTCACTGGAACCAGTGACCCTAAATTAGGGACGGGCGACTACTTATTGCCCATTGAGTTGCTCACGGTGGTCGTTAAACCTCCAATTAAAAAAAAATAAATAAAAACGTTGCTTCGGCGAAAACGAATGCTGGTAATTTGACTTTGACTCAAAAGAACCGCTTATATGACGTCACCGTTGCTTCGGTGAAAACGAATGTTGGTACTTTGATTTTGACTCAAAAATCTTGACATTAGATATATCAAACGATAATATAAATGTGATGTAAGGTCAGGTGATGCGTAACATCACAGCCTCTCCTTGACAAATGTCAATCCAGCTTTTTCGTGGTGCATCCTCTTCCCACTAAAGGGGCTCTGACGACCGCCAATAGCGGTAAAACTATACCATCGGGATTAGAGGAAATGCTATACCACACTCACCAACCCGCTTGGCCAGCGTGGTGAGTTATGGCCAAACTCCTCCAAAATGACTCCACAACTTAAATCTTGGCCCTCAGTCTCCGGCAGCTGAGATGTACCTCACCAAGGCAGCGGCCCGTGCGACATGAAGGCAGAGGGTGCTAAGAATCACCGGAGGACCGGACTAGGCTGCCATCTGATGCTGACCTTGGCTACTTACAATGGACGCTCCATATCTTCTGATTAAAGGCTTCTTGAATTGGAAGAGGAACTACAAAGGATCAAGTGGGACATCGTCGGGCTAAGTGAGGTAAGGAGAAAAGGAGAAGATCTCATTGAACTGAAAAGTGGACATCTCTTCTATTATCGTGGGACAGATACTGGCAGAACTAGTGGTGTTGGATTTATAATAAACAAGAAACTGAAGGATAAAGTTGTAGAAGTTGAAAATTCCTCTGACAAAGCTGCACGATTTGTTATCCAACTCTCGAGAAGATACCAGGCCCAGATTATTCAAGTTTATGCACCCACCACAAGTCATCCTGAAGAAGAAATTGAAGAATTTTATGAGGAAATTCGTCATCTAAATAATAAAGGTAAGCAGCATTTGAAGATAATTATGGGAGATTTCAATGCAAAAATAGGGCAACGGCAACAGAATGAAACTTCAGTACGTAAATTCGGTCACAGTACAAGAAACCAGCTTGGAAATACTCTCGTTGAGTTTGCAGAGTCAGAAGGGTTTTTCATCTTGAACTCCTTTTTCAAGAAAAAGCCACACAGGAAATGAACATGAAGACATCCAAATGGAACGACAAGTGAAATTGATTTTATTATGTGTAACAAAAAATTCGCCATAGAAGACTGCAGTGTGCTAAACAAGTTCAACACAGGCAGTGACCATAGATTGGTGAGATGTAAGATGCACCTCAACGCTAAACTTGAACGTGGCAAGCTCATAAGGCAAACAAAATGTATTGACATAACCAACCTTAAAAAACACCATAATACCTTCAAGTTGGAACTGAAGAACAGATTCTCTGCTTTAGAAGGCCTAACATCGGAAGAAGTTGATATTTCTGAAATTAACAGAAAAGTAACCAAAGCTCTTATGTAAACAGTAACAAAATTAGCTGGGTCTAAGAACAAGTTGCATGTGAACAAATTATCAGGTAAAACCAAAATGTTGATGCAAAAAAGAAAAGAGATGAGGACAACTAAAGAAGATGTGACTTCCAAAGTGGAATATATAGAGCTATGCAAGACAGTACAAAAAAGTATCACTGAAGACGTAAGGAAATTCAACTGTGAACTAGTGAGGAAAGCAATTGAAAGCAACCAAAGACTAAAGATAGCAAAGGGACATCCCAGTAAGGGAAGAAAACAGATTATGGCACTGAGAAAAGAAGATGGTTCTGTAACAAGAAATAGAGGCGAAATTTTGACAAGAGTGAAAGATTTCTACTCCAAATTATATGAAAGGGATGATACATGTACTCCAGACATCGTGAAAGGTACCAGTACCAGAGTTCTTCCAGTCCTCCCAGCAGAAGTTGCACATGCAATCAAGAACATGAAGCGGGGAAAAGCTCCAGGAGAAGATGGAATTACTGTAGACATCATACAAGAAGCAAGTGGAGAAATCGAAACAGTACTCGCCCAAATTTTCACTCGATGTCTTAATGAAGGGAAGATTCCTGAGGATTGGAACAATGCTACAATGATCCTGCTACATAAAAAAGGTGACATTTGGGATCTCGGAAACTACAGACCTATCAGCCTCCTATCAGTAGTTTATAAAATCTTCACTAAAGTTCTTTCACACCGCTTGAAGGTAACACTGGACATGGCTCAACCGAGAGAACAAGCTGGATTCAGGAGTGGCTACAGCACAATAGATCATATCCACGTACTGAAAGAACTGATTGAAAGAGCGAGGGAATATGAACTTCCATTGTGCATGGCTTTTATCGATTATGAAAAAGCCTTTGAATCGGTGAAACCATCAGTAGTTACAATGGCTATGAAATCCTGCGGTATTGAAGATGCATACATTAATATTATTAATAACATCTATGAAAATGCAAGTGCAAAGATTCGGCTGTTTGAAAATACAACACACATAAAAATTGGAAAGGGAGTGAGACAAAGAGACACCATATCTTCGAAGCTCTTTAATGCCACATTGGAGGGTGTCATTCAGTCTCTGAGCTGGGAAAACAAGGGGATAAAGATTAATGGAGATTATCTAACCCACCTTCGTTTGGCTGATGACGTAGTCATTTTTGCAACTACTCCATCACAGCTGCAGAGTATGATTCAGGAACTTGCTGACAAGAGTAAAAATGTGGGATTAAAAATGAACTTTCTGAAGACAAAAGTGATGTTCAATGCTTCTACAAGAAATGAAGATTTATCGATTGATGGAGAAAAGCTGGAGATAACAGGCACGTCCGTTTATCTTGGACAGCAGATATCAATTGAGGGTCACATTGATGAAGAAATTAATCGCCGCACAAAACTTGCCTGGAGAGCTTTTGGAAGAAACAGCATAATTTTCCAGAGCAATATGCCATTATGTCTTAGAAGAGAAGTGTTTGATCAATGCATCCTTCCAGTGCTTACATATGGTGCAGAGACGTGGACCTTAACTTAAAGAGACATACAAAGGCTGCAGACAACTCAAAGGGGCATGGAGAGGTGCGTGCTTGGTGTAACCAGGAGAGATAAGAAGAGGAACTCGTGGATCAGAAAAACGACAAGAATGGAAGACGTCATGATCAGAGTTAAATCCCTGAAATGGTAATGGGCTGGATATACTACCAGAAGGACAGACCATCGATGGACAGCCGAAATTTTAGATTGGATTTCAAGGGACAGGAAAAGACCCAGAAGAAGAGCACATGGGAGATGGGTGGATAAAATTCGAAAGTAGGCAGGAGTGACATGGAAGAGACTAGCACAAGACAGACCGTTGTGGAGGAAACTTGGGGAGACCTTCGTCCAGCAGTGGATTGATAATGGTTGACAATGATGATGATGATGATGATGAATATAAATGTTTAAATGCAAAGCATATTATGATATAGCGCTTTTTACGTGATATTTTTAAAAAGGTATTTTTTGTTAAATAAATTTAGAACAAATCAATAAACCTTGACATTCGATATGTCAAACGATAACAAATGTTTAAATGCAAAGCATATTATGATATAGCGCTTTTAACGTGATTTTTAAGGTTTTTTGTTAAATAAATTCAGAACAAAATATTTATTGAGCAGGTCAACTCAAGTAGTTCAAAACTTAGGGTGGGGCTTGAGTTGCTGGGCAATAATGGCTCGATCATTGCTAAACGTCCTTGCGTTATCAAAGCTGGGTTATTTAAAAAAACCCTTTTCGACCCACTTAAAGTTATCGTATTTAAAAAATCCTTTCTTAGTGCGTCTCTATGTTGTAAAAGGAACATTCCTGCCAAATATGAAAGTTCTAAGTTCAGTAATTTTTGAGATACAGTGATGAGCCAGTGAGTCAGTGAGAGCTTTCTGTTTTATATGTACAAATTGAAGTACAACTCAAATTCTCTTTGAAAAGCAATGAAGTACTTTAGTGTGACACGGGGTGAGTACTAAAATATTTAGTAGTGAGGAAAAAGGAATAAATATTTATAAGCGAGAAAATAGGAATATATCTATTGCCACATACTTATTTAGTATTTGGCAATAGATATATTCCTATTTTCTCACTTATTATTTAAATCTGTTTGATTAAAAAAAGAAAGTCATTATTTTGGGGTCAGAAAATATAAATGACAGAAACAAGGAGAAGGTTTGTGAGTGGTGTGAGTAAAATAGATGGACTTTTCGAGTCTGCTACCCAATCTCTCTAAATCTTCAAATTTCAGCTGGGTGAAGTGTCCACGCTTTGACCGATGAGTCCCCCATAAAATCCCCATAAATCACTAGCCCAAAGTTTACCCCAAAACTTTGCAGAATATGTTATTTCCCGGCGAAACTGGAACCAGATCTTGAAAGTTCGTGGGAAGCTGAACTGAAATTCCAGTTTGCGATCGATAGACTGCGTCCCTTTGCAAACAACAAGAAAGAAAAAAAAAGATATCGTTTTCTTTCGTATTGGCAGGATGCATTTGCAGGAGTTTGAAATGGTAAGCTCTATTAAGACTTGGGAATATTTCCTCTCAACCGTAGAGCCTCGGAGTTCCCAATCCTACTTTGCTTGACAATTTCTTTCAGATTATTTGATGGGTTAGAGGGGCCATTGAGTGCAGAAGATCCCAGTCTGAGATACGGAAAGCCCTCTATTCTCAATAAATAACGGATAAAAAACCGTACTGTTCTACAAATAACAAAATATCGATAGGAGCATCGCTTACGGGTAGGGAATTAACGACTAAGATGTATTGTTGAAAGCCCTCTCTTTTTTTATAAAAAATAAAAGTAAAAAAAAAAAAAACAACAAAAGCCAAATACCATGAATCATAGTCACACAATACATCATCTCAATGTAGTGAAAAGAGCTCAGAAAAAGAGATAACTCAAGGGAAACGCTGCGCCATACAGAGAGAGAGAGAGAGAGAGAGTGAGAGAACTATATTTAGCCGAACAACTGCGTACATTCACTCTCCAATGTGAAGCAACTTACTATATAACTCTGTCAAAGCTTCGTTCGAATTTTTGTAATTATTCTTCATAGAATTGCTTTTCTGTAAATTTTTTATGCGTCATAATTCGAGGAATTGTGTTTATGAAACCTTCTAAAAAACAAACGGAAATCACATATAATTCGGGAGAAAGAAAAAAATAAATAGTGTTCTTGGCATGACTGATTTCATTCGAGGCACGTAGTTACTTATCTCGTAAGCACATGCTTTACCGAAAGGAAAAGTTTCCAGCAAACACATAATTTACTTAAACTCCTTTATAAGAAGGTATTATGAAGTAGGTAAATAATTTACCAAAATGAAGACAGCTCTTTGAAACACGTCGCACCGAAAGGGCGGATGTAGGCACTTTTCAAACAGGAAGATACACTATATTAACAAAAGTCACCGAACACCCCTTCAATAGCAAATGAATGAATCCGCTGCGTTGTTAAGATGATCCATACTGCTGCAAACGGTCAAAATGCTCCGCACTGCTTGCAGCTGACCGCAATCATATCGCACTGTGAGGTTGAGTGAAAATGTCGCGGCGGGAGACAACTGACTTTCAGAAAGGAACGACTGTTGGGTGTTATACGCTGAGTGGCCACTTTATTATGACCACCTGACACTTTTAAGCAAATGAGCTATGGCTGTACGCTGTTGCCGCCAGAGGGCGAGGCTAGTATAAAAAGCGAAAGCTTAGTGCTTGCGACAGTAGTAGAACTGATTTTTGGGTGACGAGATGGGTAAAAAATGCGATTTGACGGACTTCCAACGTGGGATGATTGTAGGAGCTTGGAGCCATAGAGCGAGTATCACCGAAACCGCCGCATTCGTGAAATGTTCCAGAGCAGCTGTTGTTAAAGTGTTTAAAGACTGGACTGTCAGCCAAAAAACTGGGTCTCTACGTGCAACGTGTGGTCGTCATCGACTAGTGAGCGCTCGGGCGGGACGGAGAATGTCCAGACTGGTAACAGACAACAGAAGGACAACAGTGCAGCAAATTACAGACCATCTTAATAAAGAATTCCCTCAAATGATCTCTGCACGCACCACTGTTCGCCGTACACTGCATCGGATGGGATATGGCAGCCGAAGGCCTGTTCGAACACCTTTGCTCTCTGCAGTTAACAAGAGAAAACGTCTCCAGTTCGCACAGGCGCACAAGGATTGGACAGTCGATAATTGGAAACAAATTATGTGGTTCGATGGATTACGTTTTCAGTTGCACCATGCCGATGGCCGAGTGAGAATTTGGCGGAAACAGCACGAAAGCATGGACCCCAAATGCCTTGCTACAACCCTTCAAGCTGGTGGAGGCAACGTTATGGTTTGAGGAATGTTTTTCTGGCATGCGTTGGGCCCTTTAATTCATGTTGATCAACGTCTGGTTGTCACATCATATCTAAACATCGTTGCGGACCAAGTGCATCCTGTCATGGGTATGGTTTATCCCAATGGCGATGGCTACTTTCAACAAGATAATGCGTTCTGCCATAGTGCTCGTATTGTACAGGATTGGTTTCAGGAACATGCCGGTGAGTTTACTTTGCTTAGGTGGCACTCACAATGTCCAGATCTCAACCCCATTGAGAATTTGTGAGATGAAGTTGAACGAGCCATCAGACAGCTAGATCCACAACCCTGCAATCTCACACTCCTGGAAAGTGCTATTCATCAAGCATGATCTCAGATTCCACAAACCACCTATCAACATCACGTGGAGTCCATGCTACAAAGAATCAGCGCAGTATTAAAGGCAAAAGGTGGCCCAACGAAGTACTGAGGGGGTGGTCATAATAAAGCGGCCACTCAATGTATTACTGTGTTGTCCATAAGGGAAACAGAGAGGCGTCTAAACATATCCAAGTCAACTGTTTTGGATGTACTGAATAAGTGGAAGATACATAGCGTGCCTGAAGCAGCAAAACGTACCGGCAGACCATAGATAATCAGTGATAGAGGACGTCGAAGCCTCAGGAGAGTCGTTACAGCTAATCGATGGAGTACTGCACAAAACCTCGGTGTAAAGGTGAGTAAAAATGCTGTAACCTCGGTATGTACACAAACCATTCGCAGAGAACTTCATTCCATGGGTAACTGTCTTCGTGGGGCTGCTCAAAAGCCTTTCATCTCCAATGGGAATGCTACTCATCGTTTAGCACGGTGTAAAGAACATTTATCGTGGACCGTAGTCAATGGAAATGCCTCCTATGGACTGATGAATCCAGATACACGATCCATCAGTCTGATGGCCGTGTGTGGGTATGGCGGCAGCCGGGTGACAGCTATTTACCACAGTGTACTGTTCCTACAGTCAAGTTTGGAGCTGAGAGTGTACTCGTGTGGGAATGTTTTTCGTGGTATCGTCCCGGCCCATTGGTTAACGTGGACCTGTTAACCAGACTGTCTACCTCGATATTCTGGGTAATTATGCCCTACCAACTCTGTGGCAATACTATGGAACCGAGCTTTCTTGGTACCAGTAAGGATAATGCACCGAAGCATTAAGCAACGACTGTTACCGCATGGTGTGGCGATAATTCCGTATCGTGTGTGGACTGGCCAGCACAGAGACCTGATCGTAATCCCACAAAGCACTTATGGGACGAATTAGAGCGCCGCATAAGAAGTATGGAACGAATGCCTGCTACTAAGCAACAATTAGCGGCAGCATTATTTACTGAATGGAAGCGCATACCTATCGCTGTGTTCCAAAACCTTGTTGAAAGCATGTCTCAAAGGGTCAGTGCATGCATTAAGGCCAAAGGTGGACCGACACCGTACTAATGTATGTCAATAAATACTATGTTGTGTTTCTATTCTAGGTATCCGGTGACTTTTGTCAATATAGTATACTTTGCAAGCGTGCATATATGGTTTTCCAAAAGAGGGATGCATCACCAATACTCTATATTACGAAAGAAATGAACAGAAAGAAGACATGTACACTCTGCCCAAAAGTGGAAAAAGGAGGTAATGGAACTTTACCAAGAACGTAGAAACCATCTTATTTATTGGATTGAAAATAAAATAATGTCGGCAAATGTAAGGCAACAGAATATTGCTAATTACCGTATATACAAGTACAAATCAGTCCGAAATGTAGTCGCCATCGTTTGCCACGACCTGCTCCCATCGTCTGGGCAGATGTTGGATACCGTGTGTGTAGAATGGATGTAAAGTAGTGTGTAAGTGCGGGTTCGAGATCGTCCCGGTTGATAAACCGCTCTCCGACCAGGAAATGCTGCAACGACCGGAAAATGTGGTAATTGCTTAGGGACAATATCCGGGTATCGGACGGGTGTGGCAGCAGCTCCCAGCCCAGGTCCTTGATCTTGTGACATGTCACTCGTACTGTGTTAGATGTCGCTCCATCCTGCTGTAGGAGAACACCCTTGCGGTTCAGCAGTGCTGGTGGTTTCGAAGTGAGGGACGCGTGCAGATCGTTCAGCTGATGACAGTACACATCGACAGTGAGAGTGGTATTGTCCGACAGCAGCTCAAAAAACATGACACCTCGCATATCCCCCAAACAGACAGCACGACCTTACGTGCGTATAAGCCGTCTTTGGGGGTTTCTGCTCAACTGTGAGTAGCTGGGGTACCCAATCACCCCACTTGTGCACCTTCACAAGTCGACGCAGGTGCTCGATAATGGTCGTGCCGTTGGTCCTCAGCTGTTCGCCCAACTCCCTCTTGGTCACAAGTGAGTCGGTCTCAACTAAGATATATAGGATACACTCAGTGAATTCAACCCTCGTTGGTGTTTTTTACGTGGAATTTATTATTTAAAGTCGATAATAGCACATTTTTATCGCAATTCTTGTTTCTTACGTTTTATTTTAGCATTAGTAGAATGGCAGGAATTAGTGTTCATGTAGGCCTCAAAATATACGGCTGAGTCACATTATTGTGACCACCAGCTAATATCCAGAGTAACCGCCGTGTGCAGCGCGAGCAATAACTAGACGGGCTGGGAGTTACTCAATAAGTTGCTGGAAGGTGTTCACAGGTATGTAGAGCCATGCTGACCGCAGTGCATCTGATAGCTGCTGGAGGGTGCGTGATGGAGGATCCATAGAGCGAACAACACGATCGAGATGGTCTCACAGATGCTTAACTGAGTTTAATTCTGGGGAATTAGAGGGCTAGGGAAGTACTTTTAAGTCTTGATCGTGCTCTTCCAACCACTATAGGACATTTCTAGCCGTGCGACAGGTCGCATTGTCGTTCTGGAAGATCCCATCCGGATCAGGGAAGAGAATCAGCATGTATGGGTGTACGTGGTCTGCAAAGATGAAACGAATTCTGTCCATAGTGCCCTCTACAGGCATAAGCGGACCCAGAGAATGCCACGAAAACATTTCCCAGACCATAACGTTGCCGCCACCAGCTTGTGTTCTTCCAGCAGTGGTTGAAGAGTGTTTGTTCTCCCAGTTTCTCGCCTTACACGCCAACGTCAATCCATTCGATGAAGCAGTAAACGTGACTCATCGGAGAAAGAAATCTTTTGTCAATCAGCGGAGGTCCAATTCCGATACTGCCGTGCAAATGTAAGCCTTTCATGCCGATGCACCTTCGTTAGCATAAGTGCAGTGACCATACATCAGAATCGGAACACCATACGCAGCAGGGTTCGCTGAACTGTCGTTTTAGACACACTTCCGGTATCCCCCTGGTTCATTCGCCCAGTGAAATGTGCACTGTAGCGTGTGCATCGGCCCTCAGGCACCTTCGAATCCTTCGTTCACATCTCGCATCAATAGCACATGGGGCTCTGCAGTTTCCACGTCGCTTATTTGGAATGGTGCCATTTTTCCAATCGCGATACGCTTTAACCGCAGCAGTATGCGAACAGTTCACAAACTGCGCTGTTTCAGAAATACTGCCACTCTTGGGCCGAAAATCGATAATCATTCCTTTTTTGCGAATCTGATAAATCGCTCCTTTTTTCCATGTCAACACCGAGTGATATGTTTTCAGAATGCCTACAACACACCTTATGATCCTCCAAGCCAGCTCACGACACGTGACTTCTTTCATTGGCTACGCACCGTTGGTGTCAAAAGTAGGAAGTGTTCACAATAATGTGACTCGACTGTGTACAATCCTGGTGTTGATCATAGTCTTTCCCTCAAGCAATATTACAGACTCAAGAGAATAGGTAAGAAGACATTTTATGTGAATTCGAATATTTCAAGTATGTCGTAAATATGTTAAGGCCTACACGAACACTAATTCCTGCCATTCTACTAAAGCTACACTGTTTATAATTTGGAGATAGGTTGCACCAAAAAGTGGTGCTACACCAGCTGCACCACTTTCTGAGAAAAGATGTACCATTATGCGGTGCAAACAAAACCCAACATTGTGGTGCAATCTTATACTATCAAATGTGTGTTTGCACCATTTTATAGTGGAACCTTACTCTATAATATGGTGCCAAGTTGCTCCATTTGTTCGTGTAACTTTTCCAAAATGTAGTGCAGCTGGTGTAGTTCCACTTATTGGTGCAACATATCGCCAAAATTAAGTGTAGTTTTTTTTACGTCACGGCTCTATGGATAAAATGTTTTAAAATTATATTTAACTTCTATGAAAAAGTTTGTGTTTACTTCATCAATTTAGAGAAATAAAAGTTTCGTTCCTTCTTTCTTTTAAAATTTTTTCTGGCATATTCGGAAGATTTTAAGCACATATAGTCCCAATTTCAAGTTCAATACACTGGGACAATTAATGCTACAATTTGAGCTTATTTAATTACATTTGAAGCTACTTCCATGGGAAGAACCTCCTCAGATAATTAAAATTGTATTGTTCTACACGTGACTAGGTACATATATAATATCAGAAAGTTCAACGTGAAAATAATTATGTCAGAAACACGAGATATATATATACTACACAAATTATTTTCATTACTTACCTTATAAACTTGAGTAAACACTTCTTTAAAATTTTCCAAACTCGCACTCACTGTGACGACAAAACCAACATGGCGGAACAACTCAACATCTGTCTCCTTCGGATGACTTGATGACGAAGATGCATGACCCGTTTCTTTCACTGCACCAAGATGTGGTGCAAAGTAACGCCGCTTTGGACGCATTTGGTAATTTGCACGAAAACGTGGGGCAAGTCAAACTTTTTCATGCACCACTTTATGGTTCAAGTGTGAAAAATGCACCAGATCATGGTGTAACTGTCAGATGCTGCACGATATTGTGATACAACATTGAACTGAAACTTTTAACAGTGTAAAATGAAACGTGCGAAACAGGAATTACGATAAAAATGTGCTTTTATCGACTTTAAATAAACTCCACTGAGATCTTCAGCATGTCCATATTCACTGCTGCGGGTATTCCGGTTTTGGGACATTCACCCCTTCATGTTCATCATGATTAAACTAGTAACGCTATATCTCTCATGTTCATCATGATTAAACTACTTTATCTATTTAAACTAAAACTTCTCATGTAAATCATTCTCATATCTTCATAAACTAAAGAAATGACTGGTTGTTTATAAAAACATTATTAAATGAATTAATATTTAATAAAACTTGCTCAGTGGATCCTAAACAGCCGCGGATTCCTTTACTAAGGTGGCATAATCATTTACCTTTTAATTGAAGGCTAGAATGAAAGGTTGAACATGCCATTCTCTTTATTAAGGTATTTCCTTTAATCTGTCTTGTAAGTAAAGAGACTTACATAACCAATAGGGAGGACAAGACCTTGTTGAACTTTACTTTTTGTTGAGAGGGTGTGGCTAAAAGCAATCCTTTTTATTTTCTTCCCTAATTAATCCACCCAGGGATAAACCAAGTTGATAGAGGGATAACAGCATAATATTTTCATGAAGACCTTATTAAAGAAAAAAATTGTGACCTTAACGTTGAATTAATATTCCATTAGGAACAAGATTTTAATAAGAAAGTCTGTTCGACTTTTAAATAATAACATAATTTGAGTTCAGACCTGTGTGAGCCAGGTCGGTTTCTATCTCCTTTAATTAATTTGTTGTACGAAATTACCCAAATTAATTTATTCTCACCTATTTAGCATACAAATGCAGTATATTTAGAATTTAAAGAAACTGAATTTCTTTCATCTCATTCTTAATTATCATTGTGTCATCACTAATTAGAATAGAATTCTACACAATTCGAGAACGAAATATTTTAGGCTATATTCAAATTTGTAAGGGTCCTAATAAAGTAGGATTTTTGGGTATCCTTAAAGCATTCAGAGACGCGATGAAATTATTCTCTAAATTCTTGGTTTCCCTCTCGAAACCGTTCGAACCAACGACAGCACTGAAGATGAGATATGGCAGTGCATGGGGTACACACTGGTAAGGTTCCTTTCAGCACTTGCGGGAGTGCTACCGCAATGAAACTCATACAGCATGCAATGGCGGATGTGTTCCTTGTTCACTTCCATGTTGGCTGGCGCTTACACTCTTCGAATTCTGACAGCAAACTGACACTGACTAAAGCCACCTACCTGCTGATGTCATGCTGGTGTACTGCGCAATCTCAGTGACCAACGTGCGCCGTGGCCGGAACTTCGACTTCGGGTACCTCGTCATTGGACATTACTTTCTTTCCCACCCAATATCAAAAATATATAAATTAATAAATAAAAAATAAAACAAGTTAGTAAAATCATGCAATGCATTGATTATGATACGCTTTCCAACATACCAGAAATCATTACTCAAGTTCTTACTCAACTTATGAGAATAATGGCTGTCGAATGAATCTCGCTCCTATATCCTGACCTTTGACCCCATTTCGATGATATTCAACAGAACGATTTCAATATACCTCCGGAACAACTCGATAAAGTTTTGCTGCAATGGAAGCATTTTTAAATAAGTTATGACGCATAAGGGCAATGGAATAGATCCCGCTTCTATGTCCTCACTTTGACCTCATTTCGCCCATTTTCAATAGGGTTCTTCCCCAGGTGATCCCCTACCACATACTAAAATTTGATCGAAATCGAACCATTTTTTCGTGAGTTATCGTGCGGACGGACGGGCGGACAGACAGACGGACAAAGCTGGAGCATATACGCTTCTTCAACCTACGGTTGGAAAGTGAAAAAGAGAAGAAGGATACCTACTTATAATTGCTACTAATTATTACTAATTACTTTCTCCTTCCGTGTTTTATTTCGCATAATCCTCAGACGTTGAAATTCAGGGCAAAAGTCGTCTTGTAATCCGCACCAGCGATGTTGTTCTCGAACCATTATTTCGTACAAAAAGTTGTAATTCATGGGATTCGTAGCAGTCCAAAGAAATAGTAGAAAAAACTAATAAAAATACTGTTTATCCTTAAATGACTTTCTATTTTTTTTGCTCTTATTCACTTAAATTTTTGCTTTTTATTCACTTTCAAGTGGATTAAGAGCAAACATTTTTATCATAGCCACACAATACATCATCTCAATGCAGTGAAAGAGCTCGGAAAAATAGTTAACTCAAGGGAACTGCTACGCAATACAGAAAGAGAGAGAGAGTGAGAGAACAACTGCGTATATTCCCTCTGAAATATGTAGCAACTTGCTGTGTAACTTTGGCAAAGCTTTGTTCGAATGTATGAAATTATTTTTCATAGAATTGCTTTTTTAGTAAATAAATAAAATTTAGTAAATGAGAGCAAAAACGATTGTTTTTTCTTCGTATTTGTTCGGACTGCTAGATCATGCCGTGAATGCTGAGCAAAATTCAAAATTTTTGCTCACTTTCAAGTGAATGAAGAGCAAAAATTTTGACTTTGCTCAGAATTACCACTGTTCCGTAGACCTGACAGTTCCGTAGTAGGGCATTTCGGTAGTTAGACCTGCCCACCAACGTATGCGACGTTGAGCATCCCACACTACGTGATCGTCCGTGAGAGTAAATAATATCGCCTTCGTAGCCTCATATTTTCAGTCAAAATGCTCGTGAGTACGAAAATAAAACTTCTTTCCAAATGTTTGGACTTCCATTTTCGGTTTTCCGGTGATTTTCTAGATATGCCACCTCTTCTGACAGCTATGACGCGGATTTTGTGAAACTCTAAGTGATGCAAAACCGTTTTTTTTTAAAAAAGGAATATTATCCGCATAGGTGTTCAATACTCAGAAACAAATTTTATAACTTTTCAACAGATAATCTGGGGATTATATTTCGAAAAATACGGTAATTAAGATATGCACACTTTACGAAAAGAGCTGTATACTGCAAAAAATACACTTTCTCAAAGAGAAAATTGTAAACACTTAATCAAAAAAGAAGAGAAGAAAACACATGAATTACAAGGATGAGCCATTACATCATGACCATCTACCTAATAAGGTGTAGGACCCCCTTCAGCGCGCAAAACAGCGGCCACTCGGCGAGGCATCGATTTGATCAGGTGGTGATAAGTATCCTGGGGTATCTGGTACCATAATGTCAACAGCAGGTCCTCCAGTTCCCGTACATTTCGGGGTGGTGGTGATTTAGCGCGAAGCCTCTGGTCCAAGTCGAACCAAAAATGTACAATTGCTTTCGTGTCAGGTGAATTAGGAGGCCAGGGCATTAACAAAAAAGTCACCAGCATTTCCTCGAATCACTCCTTGACGATTCTGGCAGTGTGGCATGTCGCTTTGTTCTGTTGGTAGTGGTCATCACCTGCAGAGAACACAATTGCCATGAATGGGTGAACTTGGTCCGCAACAATGTTCAGGTAGCTGACAGCTGTGAGGGATTGGTGCTATTGGGATAATGGGGCCTAAAGTGTGCCAAGAAAGCATCGCCCACAGCATAACACCGCCGCCGTCGGCCATTTTCCGCCAAACAGTGCATCGAGGTGCCATAGCCTCCGTTGATAATCGGCGTATCCGTGTTCGGCCGTCAACGTGATGCACCAAGAATCTTTATTCGTCAAGTTTGAAGACATTCCATGACGCCCAATGCAAATTTCCCGTGATCACGTGACCGCAACCGAAGATATACACATTCAGGGGCCGAATAGTGTCCCATATGAATTCATTCAGTTTTTCATGCGTTTCGGCGAAGGAGGGAGGAACTGCGAGTCTGAAGTGACGAAAGTGTGTCTCGCGAACATCCCATGGGGGATTTTATTCCAGGCCGAATTATTGGCAAGCTCGAAAAATGGCCCGACGGTGATGGATGTCGCCAGAGTTTGTAGTAGCACACCGTATAGTGCCCCTTCTTTAGTCAGCGTTCAAGAGACACAGAACAGCAGCTAGATGATTTTCTGGAAGTCTGATTCTACGGGATAATTGTTACCTGGAAAATAATGGAAAAAACGGAGTCGGAAAAGTATTGAAGGTCAGTTCGCTAACCGTCTAGAAGCAACCACAGGTATGCCAATTTAGCGACAAACCATGGCAAGACGTTTAAATATGCAGCAGGTTTGACTATTCATCCAGAAAATTTTACGCTCTGCATCGTTATCCAATGGGCATCGTACAGCTCGTCATCAGTGGTGTGTGCCTGACTTTGACAGGTCTTCTAATCAATGAACCACGGTAACGTTTGCAGATGAAAGCCGCTTTAGTCTTTGGTCGGATTCTAAGCGTTGGTTGTTCAAAAGAAAACGTGACACTGCGTATGATGCCAAGAAAATCGTTGAACGGGACAGTTATAAGGGACGCGGCGTCATGGTCATTGGAAGTACCGCACTGCGGGTGACGGATCAAGGAAAAATCACCCTGGAAGCGATATTGCAGTGATGTGATTCATCGCCATGTTCGTCTGCTCTGTGGTGTTGTGGGCGTAGATTTTATTTTTATGGAGGGTAACGCCCATCCTTATGGCACAGCAGTTGTGGATGAAGTACTTGCCTAATGAGGATATTCATCAGATGGAGTGGCCAGCTAGCTCCCTGATCTCAATCGAACATGCATGGGACGCTTTGAGGAGGCATATTGCGCAAAGGAATCCTCTACCAGAAACCATTTCAGCACTTATAGGTTCTCTCCAGCAGGAGTAGCACGGTTTATCTCAAGAGCTCCTATACAATTTGGTGTTAAGAATGGAATATCCATGACACACCGGTACCGGACAAGAATCTCAGTGCGGTTGGACATATCCTGTAATGAGAGTTTCAGTCTGTAGCTTGTTTATACAGTGCTGATGGAAGAATGTCCCTGAACTAAACTACTTGGCGTCAAGCATGGGGTATGCGTGACACACCATTACCTAACATGCATTGCGGTGTAGTTCGAATTTTGATTGGAGGCTTAACGACCACTGTGAGCAACTCAGTGGGCTATAAGCAGTTGCCCGTCCCTAATTGATGGCTACTGGTTCCAGCGAAGGGATAGAGCCAGGGCCGTGAGACAAACGCAACATCCATGCCTCACCGGAAACTGAGGACTTTGGTCTGTAGTCTGTTTATACAATACTGATGGAGAAGTGTCACTGAAAGGCAGGTGAGCCTGTGCCCCCTTCGTAAAATTTAGTTCTATTTTGATCTCTATTATAACATGTTACTCATGATTTTTAATTTCGTACATTTCATTGTACTGTTGTTGTTACATTGTTAAACGTTTTGTGGCAGATTGCGCCAAAGAGTAGTACTACACCACTACATCATTTTTTGAAGAAAGATATACAGTCATGTGGTGTAAACAAAATCCAAAAACATGGAGCAACTTTGCAACATGTTATGGTGCACATTTGCACCATCTTGTCGGGCGTTGTTTGCACCACACAATGGTGTATCTATCCTTAGAAAGTGGTGCAGCTGGTGTAGTACCACTTCTTAGTGCAACCCACCACAAAACGTTTTGCATCTGTATATATCAGCTTTCAAACTGCTTCTTCCCCCCACCCCATATTGACTGCCGTAGCCTGCCCTTGAGATTTGGTGTATAATACAATCCAGTCGCTAATATTTCTGGCCGGCCCAGCGGCGCAGTGGTCTAAGCGATGGCTTCTGATCATTCGTCCGGAGAGGGGTCCTGGTTCGAATCCCGTTGAGGCACGGATGTTGTGTTTGTCTTACGGCGCTGGCTTTTCCCCTTCCCTGGAACCAGCGACCCTAAATAAGGGACGGGAGGCTACTTATAGCCCACTGAGTTGCTCACGGTGATCGTTAAACCTCCAAAAAAATACTTCTGTTAATCTCATACGTTGAACTACGCAAATTCACACCTGCTTTATTTGGAAAACAACCAAACGAAACAGATCCACTGAAATGGATTCATGACTTTAGGTAAGTGTTTATATGATGTTCCGCCAAGTCTTCGGCGTTTTCACTTTTCATCGAACTCATTTGGTTCACGGAAATTAGAAAAACATCTTCCTAGTGTTAAATATTTGCTGTTTTCACGCATGTGAAAGACATGATTGCGTAAAATATTTGTCCGTCAATGTTAAATATTTATCTTTACCCCTCTGCATGCGTCTCAAGCGAAAAGTAAGTTTATTTGCACAAAAGAAAGCTCTTTACATTGCATTGTAAAATTATGATTCGAATTTAAATAAATGGCTCAGACTTAACGCGTAAGAGAAAAACGCTTGCGTTTGACACAGGTTTTCACGGAAATATTGCCACGCATTTTATCAGGACCAGCTGAATTTTAGCGATTAAAATATTCATTATCACCTGCTTACAGCAATGGAAAATTTTCAAACACAAGGTAAGTATATAATAACTGAAAAAATAAAATTCATGGATGTTATTATAGATCTTGGTCTTTGCTTCAAAAAATGAGGAGAGTTAACGGAAGTGCATATACTGTATATTGCACCAAATTTGTCAAAATATCACCATAAAATGCAATTGAGGACGAAGAAAGCATATTAACTGTTACTGGCTTCTTGAGTATTTCTGTAAACATAAATGCAGTGAAAAGTTAAACAGATGAGATCAAAATTGCTTTTGTTTGACGTGTTATGTGGAACATTAAGAACACCTTAATTACTTTTGTGATAACATACCTGCACTCACAAGAGCAACAACGGAGAAGGACGCCATGCTGACCGTATAAAGGAGTTCACTCATGTTGAACGCATAGTCAAATGAGAAGGAAGACGCCACGTTGAACCTACAGCTAAGTTTACCAAGCAGGCAGACGATGCCTTGCTGAACACATAACGGAGTCTACTGAGAATGGAGACGCCATGTTGAACACAAAGCGAAGTTCACTAAGCAGGCAGACAACGCCATGCTGAACCGAAACCGTCTTTCAAAGAAAGCCTCAGAACTGCTCTGTGACTTCAAAGCTGGAAGGCCGAGCCGCTAATTAATGCGTTGTCTTATATTTTAAGGAGTGCGATGCTATATACAGGGTGTCTCAAAAGTCCTTGACATATTTAAAAAATCTATTGAAAAAAACCTATTCGGGATATGAACAATTTTTGTAGATTTTGTTAACTTACTTACCAGAGTTTTTTTTAAATGCTGATCCAATCCTAAGGTTAGCTGAAAAAATGCCTACACCAATAGAGAAAGCCATATGTGTTGCTAGGGTTTTCGAAACGAAATCTGTTACACAAGTGCAAAGAAATTTTTGTTCGAAATTCAGAAAAGATCCTGCAAGTCGTAATAGCATTTTAGTTTGGCACAAGAAGTTGTTGGAAAGTGGAAGTGTCCTTGATGAACCAAGATGTGGAAGACCAATCACTGGTGAAGGAGAAGTCGAAAGCATTCGTGAAGCCGTTTCTCGTAGCCCTACTAAATCGATACGAACTGTCTCAAAGTAATTGCCAATTCCTCATACAGCAGTGCGTCGGGTCCAAAGTTAAAAAAGTTGAAAATAATGTTAAGATCAATTCTACATGTTATCAAAATAATGTTTTCACTCCTATATTTAAAAAGAAATACCATCCCTTTATCCACAGAGTCTTCAAAGAGTAGAACTCCATCAGGTTAAGCTACCAGTAATACATCCATATGTACTACTTTATATCTTAAAAAATTAAACAAGTTAGTTCAAACAAAGATCTTCGCTCTTTCCACGTTTATAAGTGAGTCACGGAAAAATTATCATTGGCCGCCACCGGGAGTCGAACCCAGGGTCTTCCAGTTACGCGTGCGTGAGTCTGGAGGAATTCGAGGCCGCTGTGGTGTAGCGGAAGCATATACGGCGCGTAACTGGAAGACCCTGGGTTCGACTCCCGGTGGCGGCCAATGAGAATTTTTCCGTGACTCACTTATAAACGTGGAAAGAGCGAAGATCTTTGTTTGATATTCCTGGTCCACGTTAAAATGTCTGTATTAATTAAACAAGTTAGTAAAATCATGCAATGCGTTGATTATGATACGCTTTCCAGCATACCAGAAAGCATTACTCAAGTTATGAAGAATATGGCTGTAGAATAAATCTCGCTCCTATGCCCTGACCTTTGACCTCATTTCGATGATATTCAACAGATCCGATTTAGTATACTTCCGGAACAACATGATGATGTTTTTTCTCAATCGAAGCATTTTTACGTAAGTTATGACGCATAAGGGCAATGAAATGGGTCCCACTCCTATGTTCTGATCTTTGACCCCATTACGTCCATTTTCAATATGGTTCATCCCCAGGTGGTCCCATACCACATAATAAAATTTCACCGAAATCGAAATACTTTTACGCAAGTTATGACGCATAAGGGCAATGGAATGGATCCCTCTCCTATGTCTTGACCTTTGACCCAATTTCTTCCATTTCAATAGGGTTCGTCCCCAGGTGGTCCCCTACCATATTCTAAAATTTCTATAGAAATCGAACCATTTTTACGCGAGTTATCGTGCTGACGGACCGACAGACAGACGGACAAAGCTGGAGCACATACGCTTCTTCAACCTACGGTTGGAAAGCGTAAAAAAGAGATTGGTATCAAGTCTATACCTTTTGCTCACATTCCTTCAAAATCCCCTGATGTGTCACTAATGGGCTATTGGTGCCTTCGGATTGCTAAAAAGTACACTTTTTAAGCGTAGACCTGGGGACAATGATTGGACTATGGAAAGCAGTGGAATAAAATACCACTACCAATTTTGAGAGATGTTCTGTTATCTTGGAAATCTAGATGTAGGTTTCTAGTCCAGAGAAAGGGATATTTGATAGAATTTTACATATGAACACCCAGATCTCTTTCTTTCTGTGTCTGGAACGCTTGACATGAAAGGAACGTTTGCATTGTTGCGCCATCACGTATCGATCAATTATTGTGTGCTCTCGAGATGTCAAAGTAATTGCTTACTATAGCAATCACTTTGGCATATCGAGAGCACACACCAATTGATCGCAATCCCTTTTAGATGTCAAGGTGATCTCGTGCTAATTTAAAAACATTGGATTACCAATGACTTGATTTGTATTTTACGATTTACAAAATTTGGATTGAATTCTTACTATCACAGCAAGTTGAGTTTGCACGCGATCACATTGAGATGTCAAGGTGATCGCGTGTAAATTAAAAAAAACATTGGATTGTCAATGACTCGAGTTCTATTTATCCGATCTAAAAAAAAAACGAATTGATTTCTTAATAACACCGCAAGTCGAATATTAATTTCTACGCTTTGATTATTTATTTTTTTAATAACTAACTTTCCGAGTTTAGGGCTGATTATATTAAACATTTTGCAAAATATCGATCTGTCTAAACGCTCTAACCCACAATAAAAACTGAAACCGTGCGATGTCAAAGTGAACAAAATTGCATCTAAAAGCAGATGTCAGCCCAATAGCACATTGTCGAGAATTTAGATAGTTCCGATTTGTAATTCCAGATGTCGCATTATTTTGTAGAAAAAGCTTCGGTGTGAAGTTTCAAACTAACCGTCGAATCGGACAGTCTAAAACAAGCCGTGAAGGGAATAACAAGGGTGCCGAAGAAAAAGTAATTTAACTCGAAAAATCAAAGTAAAAATTATTAAGATAAGTTTACCCGAAAACAACTTTCCAAGTTTAGTGCTGATTATATTACACATTTTGTAAAATATCGATCTCTCTAAACGCTCTAAACTACAATTGTTAAGCCAGAAATAGTTTACACAGAATGCTATTTATCGCGAGGTCTTTTGAAAAACGGAAATAAATAGCATATAATGTGTTTAGTTTTAACATGAATGAGTTCTTATTATATAAGTTTTTACTATACTTTTATTTCCTTACAGAAATCCGGCGTACAATTTGATTTGTTTTCCACCTGCTTAACTTAAAAATTTCACTCCGTCATAGGACAGGCAACATCCCCTATATATTAATGTTTATTTAAAGCTTAAAAACAACTGTCCTAAGACGGGCTATACATTAGTGTTTAAGAAAGAAATAATTTTATTTTAATATTAATTACATTGGTGTAAAATCCTCCGTGTAATGATGATTCATCCAATGTGAAATATATTTAGAAAATTCTCTCTCTACGAACGAGCCCCTTTTTTACAGTAGTAGGTATATGAATTCTCCAAGTGTTTAAATTCTGGGGATCAAAATAGCTAAGTTGTCCTTCGTAGTTCTTTGCAAGCAGAAAAGATAGGGTACTCTTGTTCTGTACCCAATGCTGTGTGTAGAAATAATCGATGCTAAATTTACTTCAGTCCTATTTTAAATGAACCGTACACTACATTGAGATTGAATTCATTTTCACGAGCAGTACAACTATGTTAGGATTCAAATCTGATCAACATGTTCCTGCTGTATAAGGAGTGGAATCATTAATCATTAGGAAGCGGTCACCAGAGTAGAGATGGGCTGAGCCCGAGCCCGGGCTCGGCTCTTAGAGAGAAGGACAGCGAGATAATTTTTTTTTGTATGTAAATGTGGTTTAGCAAATGAGACACTTTTTGCACTATCTTCCAACAAGTAATTGGACACCTGTGATAGCAAAGGAAAACGAAGTTTATTCCCCTTCAATAGTTGGTGGAGCCTCCACGAGCGGCGATTACAGCTGCGACCCTCCGGGACATACTCTCAACCAGGCGTTGTACGACGGCTAGTGGTATTTTCTTCCACTCGGCTTGGAGAAGACAGGTCAGTTCCTTCACCGATTTCGGACGGTGGGGACACTTCTTAAGTCGACGCTCCAACTCGTCCCAGAGGTGCTCGATAGGGTTAAGGTACAGGCTCTGCGCAGGCCAGTCCATTCGATTAACCCCATTGTCACCATACCAAGCCATGGTGGACCTTGCAACATGACAGGTGGCATTGTCATCCTGAAAGTAACATGGGTCCACCCCGTAAAACTGCAACAACGTAGGAAACGCATGGTCATCCAAAATGGTGCAGTAGGTCTCGGCGTTGAGTCTACTAGGAATTGCGACCAAGGGTCCCGTGCCATACCAGGAGAAACACCCCCATAGCATAATTCCATCGCCGCCGAACTTCACAGTTGGCACAATACATTCAGGCAGGATGCGTTTTCCAGGCAGACACCAAACCCAGACCCTGCCATCCGAACGGTAGAAGGTGAAACTTGATTCGTCGCTCCAGAGAACCTGTTTCCACTGTTCAACGTTAACGGCCCACTGTCGACGTTCTTTGCACCACGTTAGCCGAGCAGCGCTATTGGACTTGGTGATCAAAGACTTGTGGGTGGCAGCACGTCCATGATAACCGAGCAGATGGGCTTCCTTACGGATGGTATTCATCGAAAGAACACTCCCGGATGCCTGTTGAAACTCCTCGCGGATGTGGCCCATCGATTTGGTGCGGTTCTTCTGAATTTCTCTGGCCAGCACCCGTCGGTCTCTAACTCCCGGTTTTGTGGGTCTGCCGGGTCGGGACACATTCCGACAGTCACCTCTCATCTTCCACTTGCCAATCACGTAGGCCACTGTCGATTTTGAGTACTTCAACTCGCTGGATATGTCACGTATGGATCGGCCATTTCTGTGATACCCAACGATTACACCTTTCTCGAAATCAGAGAGCTCCGAACTGCGTGGCTTCTTGCATGCGACTGGTTGCGTTGTTGTTCCCCACACGATATTTAGCGGCGGCGGCGGCCGTGACGTGTATCAGGACCGCATATATCGTCAATTTCAGGGGTGTCCAATTACCTGTTGGTAGATAGTGTAGTTAGTAAGGGGAATTCTTTGGCAAATGGTTCTGGTTGGGGAGCGGGCATTCAAGATGGCTATTTATTCCGGGCTTAGGTAGAAAACGCCATAGGCCGGACATTAGTGTGTTTCTGCTGAGAAGAAAAAGCTTTCAAAAACTATAGATATTGGATAGTTGATAGCATGCCGACGGTAATTTACTCCCTATCTCCACGCAGTAGCTCCCTGGTAATTGCGTTTAGCAACGTACATATTGCAGCGCATTATGGCGTGATGATATTAATATTATAATATTTGAGCAACATAGAATTGCAGCATCGCCCGATCCTTTTGGATGACCGTCCTCCCGAAGGTAGAAATGAACGGTCAAAGGAAGTCGTACAGTTACATTATAAAAATAGATAGAGGTCCCTTCCCCACTCCCCTTTTGAGAAATACCGTACATTGGTTAATTGCAGGAGGAGGACTGAGTGGAAGTGTGGTAAAGGAGATGTTTTTTTTATTAATGGTTGAACAGGTTAGCCAGTTTTCTTGCTCGTTCGGTCCCGGGCTCTAACTTGCAATATAAAATTCGGGCTCGAGTGGGCTCGGGCGGCTATACCACGGGCCCGGGCCCCGAAAATTAAGGTCGAACTCAGCTCTAGCGGTCACCAATGGAAAGGTGATTTCTTTCACATGGGTAAACTTTCGTGACCATTTGCTATCTTCTCCGAGACCATCGGCGGAATCAAGGAAGGAAATGCATTAACAGTCTTATAGAAGTGTTTCAAACGATACGTATGTGGTAAATGAAATACTGACGCTGTAATTTCAGCGAAATATTTCGTTGCCTGACATTCACTGATAAACTCCGTAGAGGACTAAACCATCTGTTGTAGGCAAGGATGTTAGAATAATACTTCTGGAGATGTCCTGAGTCTGTTAACCGTGAAGCCTCAAGGTATGGGAATTTGACGTTGTTTACATGATACCCACGTAATTTCAAATGCGTGCAGTTTGGAATTGCATGGTGTTTGGTTGCAGACACCGTGTTAATATCAAACCGGAATGAGTTATACTTCTTGCACGAGTGAAGTTTTCAAGTTTAAAGTTATGTTTTGTTTAGAATTCGCACTAACATTCGTGAATTTTTAATTAAAAAAATAAAAATGGGATAGAGTTTTAAAATAATTAAGAATTTTATAAATTCAGCATTTTTTTACACGTCGGCAGCAACTTACAATGCAAAGTTGGAAACATTTGCAACGGAAAAAAAAGGCGAATTCGGCCAACACAAAATGCATTGCAGCAGCATTGAAAACCACCAGCTTTCCCACACTTTGACGGCCGTCGCTCGCGGTTATACAGGCTTCACGCAAAGCGATACTGCTCCACTAACAACGGCATCTCCAGATTTCTTATTCTAACCTCCTTAGTTGTAGGTTGGGAGAACTATAGGTTATTCTTGTGAGTATACGAGGTAGGATCCAAAAGTACCCGGACTGAGTCCGTAAGTCCATAGATAGAGCCACAAAGCTGAAGCACATCCTTTTTCAAAATATGATCCTCTTGCAACAACACACTTATGCCAGCCGCTGTAGAGTTCGTCGAAGTACTTCTGGAACCCATTTTTTCGCAATGACATTCAGTGCAACCGACGATACGTTTTTCACTTCTTCTGCGCTCGAAAACCGGCGACCCTGAAGTCGACGTCTCAGCTCAGGGAAGAGGTGAAAGTCGCCGGGGGCAAAATCAGGTGAATACGGTGGACGTGGTAGGAAAACAAACAGTTCTTGCTTTGAGGAGAAACTCACGAACCAGTAGTGACCCGTCTGCTGGTGCGTTGTCGTGCAACAGCACCCACATTTGATCACCCCACAGTAGAGACCTCTTCTCGCGAATCGACTCGTGTAAACGTCGCATGATGCCCAGATAGAGCTCTTTGTTCACATTGCGTCCTTCAGGAATAAATTCAAGATGAACAATATCCTGGATGTCGAAGAAGACCTCTTGCGTGATCTTGCCTTTGCTGCGATTTCGGCAGAATTTCTGCTTGCGTGGAGACGATCGCAATTTCCTCGTAGCTGATGCCCGCTTATTCTGCGGATCGAAGATGAAGCACCATTTTTCATTCCCCGTTATGATTATTCCAAGAAATTGTGGGTTTTGGTCGGTGGCGGTTACGAGATCGCCCGCTATTTCCATCCGTATAGCCACCTGATCTTCAGTTTACATGCGTGGGACGATGTGTTGACACATTCGGTGCATCTTCAGGTCATCTGTTGGTATTTATTGACATGTTGTCTCCGATATCCTAGCAACCTGTGCTATTTGCTCGATTGTCTGTTGTCGTGTACAATGGTCGCAAACTTCGAAATGTTTTCACCCTCCCGAGCTGTCACTGGCAGCCCGCTTCGTTCGTCGTTTTCGACCTTCTATCTGCCTTCTCTGTAGGGTCCGATTGGCAACGACGCAACAGAGGAGGCAGACATGAGGTTGAGTTTGTGACAGCAACAAGGTGGTTTCGCCATGAACTTGCTTCAACGTCTCGGAAGTTTCTGTCCGACTTTTGTCCAAACGAACGCAAAACTTAATCTTAACGCGCTGCTTAAAAAATGAAATGTTTCATCAATCGCCAAACACTGCGTAAGTTGCTCACAATACCAGGACGTACCGCAGAGAGCGCGTGACGTAGATGGACGAAACCAATTTCTCTATGAGGGGGTATAATGTGGTAACGTAATCCAATAATCACCGTGGGTTTGCAATACTCGTACTTTGCCGTACATGCCCAGTCCGGGAACTTCTGGATCCCACTCGGTATATTAGTCTTATAATTTGGAAGTTCTGTAACGAAATTTCTTTTCGAATCGTTATCCTCGTTTAGGTAGCTAATTGCAGTTGTTCTGAAATCCTTGTTGTTTTCTGTTTCTTTTTGTTTCCTACTGATAAGTCAATAATGTCCAACGAGGAATGTTCTCAAATCAGGATTTTCTCTGTCTTTCTCTCTCTTTCTTTTCTTCACTAGTTTTCCTTTTAGGAGATCTTGTTAAAATATTTGATATCTGGTTCGGTGTCCAAAATGTTTTATTTTTTTTTATTTTAGTGATTATAAGGGATACTTCGCTTTCTGATATTTCAAGATCATTTTTCTTTTTTTACTTCGCTCTCTCTGCTCACGGTATTTTCTCCATTCTTCTGCAAAGCACCATTTCCAAAGCCTCCTTTCTTTTTTTTCTTATTAGGTTGCTCCTGAAGAAATGTAGAATACTGAAGGAAACTTCAGGCACTGAAAATACGGTGAAAATAAATTTTATTATTATCACCACCAGCAACAACATAATTTTGTCAACGACTTCAGGCACCCAAAATACGGTGAAAATAAATATTATTAATATCACCGCCAGCAGCAACATGTTTTTGCCAAGGACTTTAGGCACCCAAAATGCGGTGAAAATAAATTTTATTAATCAGACTAATCACCACCATCTGCAAGTTACTTTTGCCAACGACTTCAGGCAACCAAAGTACGATGAAAATAAATTTTATTAATTGGAATAATCACCGCCAGAAGGAACTTCCTTTTGTTTACGAATTGAGGCACCCAAAATACGGTGAAAATGAATTTCATTAATCCGAATAATCACCATCAGCAGCAACGTACTTTTGCCAACGACTTTGGGGACCTAAAATACATTGAAAACAAATTTTATTAATCAGACTAATTACCGCCAGCACCAACGACTTCAGGCGCCCAAAATACGGCGAAAATACATTTTATTAATAGTAAAAATCACCACCAGCAGCATCTTACTTTTAACAACGACTTCAGGCACCCAAAATACGGTGAAAACAAATTTCATTAATAGTAATAATAACCGCCAGCAGCAAATTACTTTTGCCAACGACTTCAGGCAAACAAATTACGATGAAAATAAATTTTATTAATCCGAATAATCACCGCCAGAAGGAACTTACTTTTTTCACGAATTTAGGCACTCAAAAGACAGTGAAAAGGAATTTTATTAATCCGAATAATCACAGTCAGCAGCAACGTACTTTTGCCAACGACTTTGGAAACCCAAAATACGGCAAAAATACATTTTATTAATCAGAATAATCACCGCCAGCAGCGAGGTACTTTTGCCAACGAGATACAAGCTTCTTTATGCCGTCGTAAAAAATGTAGAGCTTCGGGATGCGCCCAACCCACGGAATGCGGTTTCAATTGATGTTAAACAGGGAAACGATTTACCCTGTAGAAAGGTGCTCAGGTGCTTTAGGAAGTGAGAGTCAATTGGGCACAGATCAGGTGAATAAGGTGGATGAGGTAAGGTTTCGTACCTCAACTGGTGCAGCTTCTGAAGCAAAATGGGGTCGAGCATTATCATGAAGAAGTATGGGCCCGTGGTGATTGAATAATGCCAGATGTTCGGTGGGTTTTCGGTGCATAATATAAAATTTCTGACAATATCTTTCTGCCGAGCTGCTTTGACGCTATTGTGAAAAAGAAGGGTGGATTACACCTGCTGCCGACTATTCAACACTGACCACCTTTTTTTGGGGATAGAGTACCGGCTTCTGCGTGTGTTTCTAGGCTTCACCGTAGTCAAGCCATTGCGACATATGCCCACAGTTGTGATACAGCATTTTTTGGGGGATAGAGTACCGGCTTCTGCGTGTGTTTCTACGCTTCACCGTAGTCAAGCCGTTGCGACATATGCCCACAATTGTGATACAGCATTTTTTTGGGATAGAGTACCGGCTTCTGCGTGTGTTTCTAGGCTTCACCGTAGTCAAGCCATTGCGACATATGCCCACGATTGTGATACAGCATCCGTTTCTCATCACACGTACAAAGGCGCCTGAAAATGTCACTCGATTTGTTGTATAGGTGCATAAGGAGAGGAAAAACGCTATACATATAGGTGCATAAGAAGCGAAAAAACGATATATATATATATATCATCATCATCATCATCATTGTCAACCATTATCAATCCACTGCTGGACGAAGGTCTCCCCAAGTTTCCTCCACAACGGTCTGTCTTGTGCCAGTCTCCTCCATGTCACCCCTGCATACTTTCGAATTTCATCCACCCATCTCCCATGTGGTCTTCTTCTGGGTCTTTTCCTGTCCCTTGGAATCCAATCCAAAATTTCGGCTGTCCATCGATGATCTGTCCTTCTGGCAGTATGTCCAGCCCATTGCCATTTCAGGGATTTAACTCTGATCATGATGTCTTCCACTCTTGTCATTTTTCGGATCCACGTGTTCCTCTTCTTATCTCTCCTGGTTACACCAAGCATGCACCTCTCCATGCTTCTTTGAGTTGTCTGCAGCCTTTGTATGTCTCTTTTAGTTAAGGTCCACGTCTCTGCACCATACGTAAGCACTGGAAGGATGCATTGATCAAACACTTTTCTTTTAAGACATAATGGCATATTGCTCTTGAAAATTATGCTGTTTCTTCCAAAAGCTCTCCAGGCAAGTTTTGTACGCCGATTAATTTCTTCATCAATGTGACCCTCACTTGATATCTGCTGTCCAAGATAAACGTACGTGTCTGTTATCTCCAGCTTTTCTCCATCAATCGATAAATCTTCATTTCTTGTAAAAGCATTGAACATCACTTTTGTCTTCTGAAAGTTCATTTTTAATCCCATTTCTTTACTCTTGTCAGCAAGTTCCTGGATCATACTCTGCAGCTCTGATGGGGTAGTTGCAAAAATGACTACGTCGTCAGCAAAACGAAGGTGGGTTAGATAATCTCCATTAATCTTTATCCCTTTGTTTTCCCAGCTCAGCGACTGAAAAACACCCTCCAATGTGGCATTAAAGAGCTTCGGAGATATGGTGTCACCTTGTCTCACTCCCTTTCCAATTTTTACGTGTGTTGTATTTTCAAACAGCCTAATCTTTGCACTTGCATTTTCATAGATGTTATTAATAATATTAATGTATGCATCTTCAATACCGCAGGTTTTCAGAGCCATTGTAACTGCTGATGGTTTCACCGAATCAAAGGCTTTTTCATAATCGATAAAAGCCATGCACAATGGAAGTTCATATTCCCTCGCTCTTTCAATTAGTTCTCTCAGCACGTGGATATGATCTATTGTGCTGTAGCCACTCCTGAATCCAGCTTGTTCTCTCGGTTGAGCCATGTCCAGTGTTACCTTCAAGCGGTGTGAAAGAACTTTAGTGAAGATTTTATAAACTACTGATAGGAGGCTGATAGGTCTGTAGTTTCCGAGATCCTCAATGTCACCTTTCTTATGTAGCAGGATCATTGTAGCGGTGTTCCAATCCTCAGGAATCTTTCCTTCATTAAGGCATCGAGTGAAAATTTGGGCGAGTACTGTTTCGATTTCTCCACTTGCTTCTTGTATGACGTCTACAGTAATTCCATCTTCTCCTGGAGCTTTTCCTCGCTTCATGTTCTTGATTGCATGTGCAACTTCTGCTGGAAGGACTGGAGGAACTCTGGTACTGGTATCTTTCATGATGTCTGGAGTGCATATATCATCCCTTTCATATAATTTGGAGTAGAAATCTTTCACTCTTGTCAAAATTTCGCCTCTATTTCTTGTTACAGAACCATCTTCTTTTCTCAGTGCCATAATCTGTTTTCTTCCCTTACTGAGATGTCCCTTTGCTATCTTTAGGCTATGGTTGTTTTCAATTGCTTTCCTCACTAGTTCACAGTTGAATTTCCTTACGTCTTCAGTGATACTTTTTCTTACTGTCTTGCATAGCTCTATATATTCCACTTTGGAAGTCACATCTTCTTTAGTTGTCCTCATCTCTCTTCTTTTTGCATCAACATTTTGGTTTTTCCTGATAATTTGTTCACATGCAACTTGTTCTTAGACCCAGCTAATTTTGTTGCTGTTTCCATAAGAGCTTTGGTTACTTTTCTGTTAACTTCAGAGATGTCCACTTCTTCCGATGTCAGGCCTTCTAAAGCAGAGAACCTGTTCTTCAGTTCTAACTTGAAGGTATTATGGTGTTTTTAAGGTTGGTTATGTCAATAGATTTTGTTTGTCTTATGAGCTTGCCACGTTCAAGTTTAGTGTTGAGGTGCATCTTACATCTCACCAATCTATGGTCACTACCTGTGTTGAACTTGTTTAGCACACTGCAGTCTTCTATGACGAATTTTTTGTTACACATAATAAAATCAATTTCACTTGTCGTCCCATTTGGATGTCTCCATGTCCATTTCCTGTGTGGCTTTTTCTTGAAGAAGGAGTTCAAGATGAAAAACCCTTCTGCCTCTGCAAACTCAACGAGAGTATTTCCACGCTGGTTTCTGTTGCCATGACCGAATTTACCTACTGAAGTTTCATTCTGTTGCCGTTGCCCTATTTTTGCATTGAAATCTCCCATAATTATTTTCAAGTGCTGCTTACCTTTATTATTTAGATGACAAATTTCCTCATAAAATTCTTCAATTTCTTCTTCAGGATGACTTGTGGTGGGTGCATACGTTTGAATAATCTGAGCCTGGTATCTTTTCGAGAGTTGGATAACAAGTCGTGCAGTTCTGTCAGAGGAACTTTCAACTTCTACAACTTTATCCTTCAGTTTCTTGTTTATTATAAATCCAACACCACTAGTTCTGCCAGTATCTGTCCCACGATAGTAGAAGAGATGTCCACTTTTCAGTTCGATGAGATCTTCTCCTTTTCTCCTTACTTCACTTAGCCCCACGATGTCCCACTTGATCCTTTGTAGTTCCTCTTCCAATTCAAGAAACCTTGAATCAGAAGATAGAGAGCGTCCATTGTAAGTAGCCAAGGTCAGCATCAGATGGCAGCCTAGTCCGGTTCTCCGGGGATTCTTAGCACCCTCTGCCTTCATGTCGCACTGGCCGCTGCCTTGGCCAGGTACATTCCAGCTGCCGGAGACTGAGGGCCAAGATTTAAGTTGTGGAATCATTTTGGAGGGGTTTGGCCATAACTCACCACGCTGGCCAAGCGGGTTGGTGAGTGTGGGATAGAATTTCCTCTAATCCCGATGGTATAGTTATACCGCTATGGGCGGTCGTCAGAGCCCCTTTAGTGGGAACAGGATGCACCACGAGAAGGCGGGGTTAACATTTGTCAAGGAGAGGCTGTGATGTTACGCATCACCTGACCTTACATCCCTATATATATATATATATATATATATATATATATATATATATATACAGGTAGGATATATATATATACAGGTGCATAAGCAGAGGAAAAACGATATATATATATAGGTGTATAAGCAGAGGAAAAACGATATATATATAGGTGCATAAGCAGAGGAAAAACGATACATATATAGGTGCATAAGCAGAGGAAAAAACGATATATATATATATATATGTGCATAAGCAGAGGAAAAACGATATATATATATATATATATAGGTGCATAAGAAGAGGGAAAACGATATATATATAGGTGCATAAGCAGAGGAAAAAGACATCGAATCGTCGTGTTGTCCCGTGAACTTATGAACTGCAAATTTTTTTTTATGAATTTTACGACCCACTTTCCGCGATTTCTTCCGTGAATTAACGAAGCATATTTCTGATAGAACTTTTATCTGCTAAATGCCAGGAAAACTGAACTTCATCTCCAGAAAAATCCCAAATTTTCAGAAACCTTTCAGCAATTCTTTTCTTATGTTAACGAGAAAAACTCCGTTCTCACTTTTCCTATCCATATGACGAGTAATTTCCGGGAATAGGAGAGATTCACGGGAACACTCAGGGGTTTGACTAGCTGTTAAATTTCAACAGTCTGTCGAAGTATTTGATCTTGAAATTCTTTAGCGAGATAAGATATTATGGATAGCACAGGCTGTCCCGCTAGCTACCGAACACGGAATTTCTTTATAATATATTAACATCGAAGTAGTTGCCTTCAATGCACGATTTTAATAACAAGAGTCACTCACAATACAAATTTAAATTCGTTGGCTGAATTTAAAGTTTTTATTGTATATACAAATATAAGAACTTTCAGGTTTCCGTAGAACCCATCATCAGATACAGAAGAAGGACTAAGTTTAAACAGAGTGTTACGTGACATAATATAGATATCAGATATTAATATGATATAATGTCACGTGGCATCAAATTGTCAAATAATGTGGCATGTATCATGAAATAAAGAAAATAAAGAAAATGGAATGCAGGTATACATAAAATACTGCATTGTAAAAATAAAGGAAGGTTAGTAGGTAACTAAATTAATTGTGTTCTCATCTGGAGATACAACAACGAGCACTATAGCAAAAATCGAGATTAAGTGATTTCGTCCTCAGTTTGCCTCGTATTCGGACCTGTAAATAGTTTCCAGATTGTCGGTATAGATACTGGAGCATTGTCATTACAGCACAAATGTCTCTGAGTAGCAATTACAAGGCTCTCAGTGAACAGCAATGAAGAGACAGCACTAGGTGTTACGATGATGGAAGCATCATTCCAAATTGGATAGTGCAGGCCATCGCACACGAGTCGAGACAATGCAGAACTTTTAAGTCCATTCTTTACGGCGTATTTATGTTAATTCAGTCTTATTGCTAGTGTACGTTTTGTAGATCCTATATATTTACTATCGGGAGTGTCAGCAACAATACTTTTTAAGGGGATGCTGTAAACGCCAAATTTGTTTAGCTTTGTTACCTGGTCTCGATCTTTTTTAATTAACTGGAAAATATTTGTAGTACGTAGTCCGAATTCCAGGTGAAAGTTTCTGCAATAGGCTTTGAGAACAGGTGTTATGGTTGAATAATAATCTATGGCACCTACATATCTACGAAGTTGTTGGTCCCTCTGGAGAGTAGTTGAGTTTTTTTGGTGTAGCTTCTTAAGAGCTTTTTTTATGATAAAGGTGGGAAAGCCATGGTTGAGGATGATGTTGAATATTTTGTTAATTTCACATTTACGTCTGTTGAAACTATATGAATGCGTGATGGCTCTGCGTAGAAGGAAAGTGATTGAGGAGAGTTCATAGCTTTTTGGATGTGCTGAAGAAGCCGGGATCAATGTAAGTATAGAAGTGGGTTTCCTATTTACAGAGTGTTGCAAGGTGCAAGTGAGAGCATCTCGTTCAAGCATAAAATCCAGGAATGGCGATTTACCTTCACTTTCCAGTTCAATGGAGAATTTTATGGTCGGGATTTGGGATGATAAGTTTTCAGCAAAAGTTCGTAGGTCAGCTGGTTTATGATCCCAAAAGAGAAGTATATCATCTACATATCTTATGTGAAAGCACGGAGGTTGTTGATATTCCTGTAGCACTTTATTTTCTATGTCTTGTAGTAGAATTTCCGCTAGAATCGGAGATAGTGGTGATCCCATTGGGGCGCCCTCAGTTTGGCGATAAATAATGTTGTCGTATTGAAAATATGATCTGTTCTGTACTAGTTTTAGGGTTGTAATTGGATCGTTTCTGGTTCGTATTTAAGTTCAAGTAGTTTTGTCTGAATGATTTCATATACAGTTTTGATCGGAACATTAGGAAACAAAGAAATGACATCGAGAGAACCCATAATAAAGGTTGAGTTATTTGCATTAGAGGATTTGATCTTGTTAATAGCTGGTACTGTGCCCTTAACAGAGTAGAGTGAATTATTAACTAGTGGTTGAAGGAAATTAGTTAGTGCCTTCTCTATAAGTCTGGTAGGTGCTGTAAGTCCAGATACTAGCGGACGTAATAGGTGTCCGGGTATATGAATCTCGTGCACCTGGAGGGCAGTACAAGCATTGTGAAATGGCCGTTGGGAGGTTTGAGATTTTCTTCAATTTATGTATGGCCGCTATGGTATAATTAATAGGGTTTGAACTAATTTGACGTGGACTTACCTCATTTCGTGCGAAATGTGATGATATGACAACATGTGCTGGAAGTGGCCACCATTTGCATCCAGACAGCATTGAACCCGGCGCACCATATTGTGGAAGTTCTTGCCAGGACGTCCGCCGTCACTGCCTGAATTTCTTCGGTGATATTTGCTTTCAAGGCATGCATGATTCACGTTTTCTTTTACTAAATTCTCACTTTTAGATATCCCCATAAAAAGAAATCAGGAGGTATCAGATCAGACGAGCGCGGTGGCCATAGACCCTTTAAAATGACGCGGTCTCCGAAAAAGGACTGAATTTGGGCCATACTGGTGTGTGATGTTGCTCCATCATGCTGGTAATATCCAATGGAGAATTCTTCGTCGTCCAATTGATTTACAAAGGTGTTGAAGATTTCCATATATGCAGCTGTTGTGATGGTTTTATCGAAGAAGATGGGGCCTATTATGCGGCGCCGGGTCATCCCACACCAAACACTAATTTTCTGTGAATGAAGGGGTTCTTCATGTATCGCGTTGGGATTTTCACTGTACCCAAATACGGGAACTTTGAGAATTGACGTATCCGGACAGGTGAAACCATGCCTCGTCCGAGAACCACGTGTAGTCCAGAATGCCCGGATTTTCCCGAAGAAATGTCTGAAACCATCGATAGTATGTCACGTGGTCAGGCTCTTTCAGTTCGTGGACCAGGGAGATACGGTATGCATGAAGCTTTGCTTATTTTACGGCACGTTTACAAGTACTTTTTGACAACCCTGTTTCCTGTAACAGCCGGAGAAGTTACTTCCTGGGAGACGCAAGTAGTCGACCCTTTACGTTCTGGATCGTTTCCTCGGGCATTTGGGGACGACCTCCTGCATGGTCATCTAATAAAGCCCGCTTGGTTTCCGATTTCTTCGACAATACCCAAATGGTGGACTTGCTTGGCGGATGTCTGCTTGAAAACCTCTCCAGGAAATGCTGTTGACAAGATTTTATCAATTCTGTTTTTCAGTAAGTGTGAACAATAAACATCCGCTCTTCCAGAGTATACCGATACATTTTCACAAGTACGCGAACAGCTACGAGCACTCACTATCAAGAACCGTATTCTGTACACACGGTCAGCGAAATGGCATAACAAAACAGCAGAGAGGCTCGTCCGACTGACTGGAAGACTTCTCCTCAGTGGCGCCACACGTAGGAATGTGTCTGCCACTAAGGAGCAACACCGGATTGCTGGCGGATAGCGCAGGGTTCAATGCTGTCTGAACGCAAAAGGTGGGAACTATCAGCACATGTTGTAATGTCATCACATTTAGCACGAAATGAGGTAAGTCCAGTTCAAATTTCGTTGCAATATCTTCATTGGTGTTAATATTATTAAAGAAATGCCGGGTTTGGTAGCGAGTGGGACACTCTGTATACATCGCATGAAAATTGGTGATTGTGGCATATGATGTTTCTTCTTCTCCTCCCGATTTTGTGCACCAGCTATTATACACTGAAGAGCAATTGAATTAGAGATACCTGTCTAGTAACGTGTAGCACCACCTTTCGCCCTGATGACGGTGGCGATTCGTCTCGGTTTGGACTCGACAAGACACCGGAAGCGTTGGGAAGCCATACGGATCCACGACCATTGAACAAGCTTCCACAGCTCATGAAGGTTTGATGGAGGGGGGTCAGAGCCTCGAACATCTCTCTCGACGGTATCCCAGATATGCTCGATGGGATTTAGGTCAGTGACCTTGCTGGCCAAATAAGCGAGGCCACGTCGGTGAAGTATTCATCCAACCATTCGGATACAATTCTGGAGCTGCATTATCTTGTTGCAGGATGAGGTCCCCAGAGGGATGTTGAAGACGCACAAACGAGAGCAAATGGTCTTCCAGGATATCCTGGTAACGTTGACCTGTGAGGGACGATGTCACACGTAACAGGGGTCCCATTTCAGTCCACGTAAGCAGTCCCCAGACGAGAATGCCACCCCCACCAGCTTGAAGAGCACCCTGCTGGCAAGAGGGATCCATCGCTTCATGTGGTTTGCGCCGTACTCGCATCCTGTCATCCGCATGTACCAACGTGAATCTTGATTCATCAGTCCAGGAAACATTTTCCCACATGTCTAGGGTCCAGTGGCGATGTTCCCGCGCCCAAGTTAATCTTTGCACCCTGTGATGTGCGTTCACCAGCGGTACCCTCATGGGACGATGCCTTCTGTACCCCATAGTGAGGAGATGGTTCTGTATTGTGTGGCTGCTTACACGTTTTTGTGCACCAGCGTTATTTCTTGCACTGTGGCCCGTCTATCCGCTGTTACAATACGAGCTAGCCGACGATGACCCCGCTCATCCACACGCTGTTGTCCACGGAAGTTGGCCCTTGCAGGGATGGTTTTACCGGATTCGATGTACTCACGGTGCACCCGTGACACAGTGGCTCGTGAAAATCCCATTGCCTGCACGACTTCCGAGATGGAGTGACCCATTTGTTGGGCCTCGACAATTTGCCCACGATCAAATGCGCTTAGATCCTTCGTCTTACCCATACTACGTCCGACTCTTACTGATTCCCGTCGCATCACTCCTTATATTGTCGGATCGCTGCATACGTCATGTCGTTTCCGTTTACAGGGCGGCCTACAGCGCCACATTTGCATAACCCCAACAGTCTCTAATTCAATTGCTCTTCAGTGTTTATTGCGTTACAGTAAGAAATCGGGTATTTAATTAATTGTACAAGTGATTGTACGATGTCAATGTTTCTGTCTGTGGTGTACTTAAGGCCCAAAAAGTATTGAGCTATCAAGAGTAAATTTTATATTTAGAAGTTTAGTGAAATAAAATTATGAAACAGTGCATTGCACCTTCTCTTAAAATACTTGGAAGTTATTGTCAGTTGAAGAAAAGATCTCGAGCTGCAAATCATTCTGTTGCTTCGAACAATCACTTGAAAAAAATACGTATTTTCTAACAATAATTTGTACAGAAAAAATAAAAGTATTACAAAGGTATTGAAAAAAATAATAAGCTCCAATTGAAAATAAAATGACCAAATTACTCGCATTAATGAAAAGAAAACTCTTCATCACCCAATTAGTTTTACCTTGAACATGAGCCTCATTCCTATGACTTTCTGGCTTAGTGGTTAAGACGTGCAGCTTCAATCCAAACGGATCCTCTGGCGTAAAGGCAAAATTTCTGTATAAATACGGAAACATTTGAAACGATTTCTCTGAAATAAACAGAATTACTGACCGGAAAATCTGTGAAAATATGGAAGTTAAAAAAAAAAACGGCCCTTTAAAAACAGAAATTCGGTTAAAAGACGGGCACACTTACCAGCAACTTTGCTGCACGTTATTTTCGGACAATAAAAAATTTAACCATCTTCTACACTTTGCCTATAGACGTTAAATGTCGGGAAATACTTGCATATTTTACTGCGAGTTTTTCCCATAAATCTAGTACCGTTTGACATGGACAGGATGCAATCAAGACCTCCAACTCGGCATCATCGATAGCTCCTTCTGGTCTACCGCGTGGGTTATTGTCTAAGCTCATATCACCGGACCAGAATTTTGCAAACCAACGTTGTGTCTTGCGTTCACTGACGGTGGCAGATCGAAATTCTGTATTGAAGTTGCGAGCTACCTCTGATGCCCGAAATTTAAACTCATACAAGAACTTGACACAAAAACGATCCATCGTTTTTGTCACTGTAGCATGATCCCCCCCCTTGAAACTGATGCTACTCACGAAACAACCAATGCTTTAGAGGCGGCTGCCTTGACGCTTTAAATTTACATAGCACAAGTCACATTGCGCGATGTATTAATTCCTAAATCACCTGTCAACTGCAGGACGTTTCATCTGCAACAACCAACTATAATTATGTTTATGAGTTATTGTATATCTGGTCTCATTCAAAATTTCATAATTATAACAGTTTTAAAAAACCAGTCAATTTTCAAACCAGTATTACCAGACAATTTTTGGGCAACTTATGAAAAAAATTCCAGATAACAATTCAGATAACTACCGTTATTTTGAGCAACTTATGAGAAAAATTGCAGATAACAAATCAGATAAGTACCATAATTTATGTTGCAGATAACAAATCAGATAAGTACCATAATTTATGTTGCAGATAACAAATCAGATAACTACCATAATTTATGTTGCAGATAACAAATCAGATAACTACCATAATTTATGTTGCAGATAACAAATCAGATAACTACCATAATTTATGTTGCAGATAACAAATCAGATAAGTACCATAATTTATGTTGCAGATAACAAATCAGATAACTACCATAATTTATGTTGCAGATAACAAATCAGATAACTACCATAATTTATGTTGCAGATAAAAAATCAGATAACTACCATAATTTATGTTGCAGATAACAAATCAGATAACTACCATAATTTATGTTGCAGATAACAAATCAGATAACTACCATACTTTATGTTGCAGATAACAAATCATATAACTACCATAATTTATGTTGCAGATAACAAATCAGATAACTGCCATAATTTATGTTGCAGATAACAAATCAGATAACTACCATAATTTATGTTTCCAATCGGAGCATATTGTCCGTAGCGGAACTCGAGCCCTCATGTCTCTGCTCCGGAGCCGAACGCTTTCCCGATTAAGCTACATCGACAAGTGCTTACTACTCCTACTCGCTGTCTTCACATGCACGTCACTTCTGTAATACGTCACATATATTCCCCCTTGGCACGAAATCGCAAGTTTAAGGTCCGCCATGCTTAAAGTAACTTCCCGTAGAACAAGGAATTCTTAGTAATTGTAGGGTATGTGTGATGCTTCATCACGCATTTTTACAACCTCACTGCGAGGAGATCAATTTTACGTTTTTTTTTTGTTTTTTTTATTTATTGAAGGTTTAACGACCACCGTGAGCAACTCAATGGGATATAAGCAGTCTCCCGTCCCTAATTTAGGGCCACTGGTTACAGGGAAGGGAGAGAACCAGTGTCGTTAGACAAACACAACATCCATGCCTCACCGGGATTCGAACTCGGACCTTTCTCGGACGAATGGTCATAAACCATCGCTTAGACCACTGCGCCACCGGGGCGGCCATTTTACCTTCGGTAGCCAATGTAGCGAAACAAGCCCATTTGCCAGCGCTGGAATTCGAACTCATGCTTCCTTCCTCCAGAGTCAGTTGTTCTTCCAACTAAACTACACGGACCAAGCTTATCGATGCAACTTTGCAGTCTTGACATGTGAAACACCTGTGTAGAACGTCACACTTTCCTTTTGACGTAGAACTACGTCTTTCTCCGCTCTGGTAAGGGGTAACCTCGGGAGCACGGGTTGCTACGAAAACATGTCACACTTTGAACACTTATATCTTCGAAACTAATAACCATAGAGTAAAAAATAATACACTGTTAGATAGTTTATAGAGTCCCATTTATAACAATATAAGTTTTAACCCTTCGATGCAGTAGCGGTAGAAATGTAAGCTAAATATCACGTGATTTTGTTTCGCCGCACGCCATTTTAAGGTTGATAACTATAGTGATTAGGTAATGATAGCGATGACGTCAGTCCCGCATTCCGTAGCTGACGGTAGTAGCTGACGGTAGTAGCTAACGGAAATAAGTGATAAACTGAAATAAAGTAGATTTAAAATTAATTTTTTTAGAGAGAAAGAAATTTGGTGAGAAAAATTTAGAAATGCGGCCAAAATTTAGGGAAAATTACCATAAGAACCGACGAAAGTTGAAGAAAAAGCTAGAGGAGAACGAGAGAAATCCGAAAAGATCCACTAAGTCATCAACCGAAAGGTCACGAGAATGTAGGGAGCGTCAAAAGTCCGCGCGAAAGGATGCGTTTCACCCGAGTTTGACTGTAGAGCCACAACTTCCCACTTCAACTGCACAAATTGAGTCTGAACAACAAGAACAGATGGAGATTGATGTCATCGATCTATATTTTACAATTTTCAAACCGAGCATGGAATACCAATGTATTTCGCCAGTTTTCACAACTTCGCTGGATAATTGAATTTACATATTGAAACCTTTTCACCGCCGATGCATTCTGAATCCAGACAAGAACAAGAGCAACAACAAGAAGAGTACATTAGGCCCGAGACGTATCGCCAATTTATAACAAGGCAACTAAGGAGTTTGAAAAATTGTTTCTGAAGAACGATTTAGTCAGAAACAACTTTAGCAATAACTACTAACAACGCTGATACTGCGCCTTCTACTTGCACTAACATTAATTTACTAGGACAAGCCGCCAACGGTAACCGATAACTCGCGTACAGTTGACAAATTTTGAGCGAAGCTATTGCAAAATCGGAAGGCGTCAAAACCTGGCCATGGACGATGTCCAATCGCATGCCGAAAATCACGCTGATCGGATGTGTCATAAATCGTCCCGAGTCTCGTATAGAGAGCGGATTTTTTCAATTATCATTAAAGTTGGTCAGTTTTTTAATGGCCATTATTTTTATACGACACGACCAATCACCATGATACCAACCCCATGTCGCTCACCATATTCTTCCCTTTCTCTGCGGCATGTGTCACCGCGATCGAATGAACAGCTTTGGAGGATATAAGTAACAAACGGCCCCTTCTCAAAACCCGAATCCCCGCCATAAAAATGCAAGATTTTGGACGATTATTCTTCAATGACTCAGAATTTCGGGAATCGGAAGGTGTCAAAACCTGACCATAGACGATGTTCAATTGCATGGTAAAAATCACGGTGATGGGATGGGTCATCTTGTACATATGCCCGAACAACTAATTGGCTCGAATCTCGTAAAGAGAGTTCCGGTCAATAGTCAGCATAAGTTACTATGAATTATATGTATATAGTATAAGTTGCTTTTAAGTAAATAAAGAAAAACATTTCGTTTTATTTCTTAAAAAATTCTATATCTGAAAAAAATCACAGGGGCACTGCTGCAACGGCGCAGCCTCGGTACCGCAGTGTTCTAAGCGATGGCCTCTGATCATTCGTCCGAAAGGGGTCCTGGTTCGAATCCCGGTGAGGCATGGATGTTGTGTCTGTCTTACGGCACTGGATTTCTCCCTTCCCTGAAACCGGTGATCCTAAATTAGGGACGGGTGACTGCTTATAGCCCATTGAGTTGCTCACGGTGGTCGTTAAACCTCCAATCGGAAAAAAAAAATCAATCCTGTGCTGAATACTTTAAGGACGTAGAACTAGTGAAATAGTGCCACGAAATAGTGACAGTTGACATAGTTCTACGTTATAGATTGCGGCACAGTAGCTACTGTGACCTTTTGATTTTTCTTTAATGGTAATCTGGATATGTTCTCGATCCCGCATGCTGAAGGTGATTTTTTTGGACTCTTCCTCTACGTCATTTCCTTTGGAAAAATATGCACGCCAAAAATAAGTACCCAGTCGCAGTCGTAGTGTGTTTAATGCCATTGTTTCGTTTGCTTGGAAGTTTTACTATGCCTATTTGTGCTTGGTCAGAGCTTGTAATCCAGTTACAGGAAACCTTAAAGTTGAATACTTCCTACATAAATTTATGGTTGAAAGAAACCTAGAAGCAGATTTGGAAAGTGGAACGCGCCAGTGATAAAAAAATTTATTGTTCCTTTAATTCTTTTTTTTTTCTGGACTTATCAGCACTTTGGAGAACGCTACCATTAACTGTCTCATAAATTCGATCCGAACTTTGTTTTGCTTTGCTGCTTTACTAAAGGGACTTGGTGTAAGGAGTCGTAGCAGGACTTTTTTTTTATGTCCACTTTGCTTAAAGGAATGCGTTTTCAGTTCGAACATAAATTTGAAACCGTAAAGCGTTCCTAAGCTTCAGGGCAGTCCAAGAATCTTAGAAACATCTATCTCCACTTTCTGACAAGTTGGTAAGCCCCAATAATCTAAAAGCGATGGTAAAAACTCCGGCGACGAAATGTTTCGAAAATTGATCTGTAGAGACTTTCTAATAAAAGCTTAGTTGTCTAGTAGAGTCACGTACCGGGATGATGGTAATGTATTTTAATCTGACAAAACTGGCGGAAAAGTTATCCTCGAACCCCCGGGGTTTGAAGAAACCAGAAAAGAGAGGGAGAGGGAGTCAGTTGGGCGGGTGGGTGGGCCGGGAAGTTGCAAAAGAAATCGCATTTTCCAGTTTCCGTTTCTCATCATACTAAATTTCTTCTCATATCTACTCTTCTTTTTCAAGCGTCTACGTTTTCATCTTTTTCTATTTTATTTGATGACGTTCTAAACTTGGTAAACGATGGGCTACATTTACGGCGAAATAAAATATTTTGGCCTGATGGTTTTGTACACTTTCCAAAAACCACGCGCAGGAGAAGATTATGAAAATTGTGCAAGGTGCATTTCTTCGAGTGTGAGCAGGAAACAGAAACGAGACAAAACATCACTAAAAGCTGTCAAAAGTTTTATATTTCGCAATTTTTTTCTACATTCTTTTTTCACATTTTAATTCATTTTTTTCCATTATTGTTATGAAATTATTATTCCATTTCACATAGCTCTTAGAAAGCTCTTTAATTTTTTCACATGAAACTACTACAGCGCAGACCTTTAGGTTGTGATCGCTTGTAACCAAATTCCCAACCGCCCTGTAGGCCGACCGGCCTGAAGGTCTGTGACGATTATTCGGAGATGGGCCTGTGCCCTACTAGAAGAAAAAAGTGTCGCCGATTGTAAATCTCCCTTTTAAGGAAATGTCCTTGATATCCTCCAGTTAAAATATTTGTGATTGTTTTAATTACATCAAATATGCAGGCAGCTCCATTCCATTCCCTTCGGCACTACTTATCTATTCTAAACACTTGAAATTATTGTAAACTTTGTTCTGCCTGCATTCCATCTTTACCCACATTTTTTTCTCTTCATTCCGGATTTTATATATAGTTTCTTGTAATTCTGGTAGTTAGTAGTTTTCATTGGCATTGTGTAATGCTCCAAACAGGTAGTTTTTCCAGCTGGACTTCCTAAGCACTAAATACACTGTAAAAAATTTTCTGAAATTCACGAGCTACTTTCCGTCATTTCTTTCGTGAATTAACGAAGCATATTTCTGATACAACCTTTTCCGTGAAATGACAGAAAGAAACCTAAATTTTACGGATTTTTCGTACCACGGGAAAATTCTGAATTTTCAGAAACCTTTCCGCAGTTTCTTTCTTGTATTGACGGTAAAGTACCGTTTCAGAGATGTCCTAACTGAAAATTCCGAATTTTCAGAAACCTTTCCACAATTCCTTTCGTATATTAACGGAAAAACTCCGTTCTCACTTTTTCCGTATCCGTATAACGCGAAATTACCGGTAATAGGAGCGATTAAGGAAAATACTTGAGGTTTGACTAACATTTAAATTTCAATCGTCTGTCGAATTTTGAAGTTCCGTAGCGTGATCGGATATTGTGGATAGCATATCGCATGAATTTTGTTCTTTGTGGTACAGGATATTTCTTCTCCTCTTCCCTTTTTGTGCCCCAGCTATTTATTATATATTGTGTTACTGTAAGGAACCGGGTACTTGACTTATTGTACAGATGGTTATACAATGTCCATGTATCAGTCGTTGGGCAACTTAAGACAAAAGCTATTATGGCTGTCAAGAATAAATCTTATATTTAGGAGTTTTTCTTTTGGTGAAATGATTATAAAAAGTACATTTCACCTTTTTTAAAGATAATTGAGTCATTGTCAGTTTAAAAAAATTAAGCTGCAAAACATTTTATTGCTTCGAAAAATCACGATGAAAAATGCTTAATTTATGAGAAGTCCTCCTACAGAAAAAATTTACAGACCTATTCAGAAAACTAAAAAGCTCCTACAGAAAATAAAATGACTAAATCGCTCACATTAATGACAAAAAAAATGATCGTCGCGCAATTTGTTTTACGATGTACGTGATTCCGACTCCCGGGCGTGTATGGCTCAGTGGTTAAAGGCATGCGTTGTCTTTGAACCAACCCGAACGACGGAAGTTCGATCCTGACTGCAGACGGAGGATTATCTGAAGTAAGGGCTGAAAAATACAGGGTCGTCGATTTTGCGGAATTTCAGATTAAATACGGTAAAACCTGAAATGGATTTTTTAATGAGGTAAACGTAATTTTTTCTGACTACAGAAAACCTGTGAAAATATGGAAGCTAAAATAAACGGGCACTTTTAAAAACGGAAATTTCTGAAAAATTCGGACGCGTACCTGCAACATAGCTGCAGGTTATTTTCAGAAATTTTCCGTAAATTCACACCACTTATTTTGTACAGTGTATCGGTCATGACCTGGAGAGCATGTTTACCCTTTAAGCGACCGATGTAGCTGAAACACATGGTGTCCAAAATTTTATGAGCACCCCAAAAAAGAAGTGTTCACACAGCGGCCTGGTTTTGCGAAACAATTCCTTTACCCCTCTCGGCTCAGCCATGTTGACCAAAAACTTCTTGTTCTTTATTCTCTGTCTGCTCCAAGACCCAATGTACGATGGGAAAGGGCTAGTTCCCTTCCCCGACACATCATGCCACTGGATAGAAGCAATACATCTACAATCGTGGCCAGACGTCCTACACCAGTAGACCGAAAGTCAAATTTTTGATGTTTGAAGTCAATGGTAAAGTCAGGAATACATATTATACATCATTTTAAAGGAAAGTTTATACTGAATTCAAATATTTTTACAGAATGTTATTACTAGTAATAGGGTTGAAGTTACAAGCAAAAGTACAGCGTCTAGTCATAAAAAGCAACAAATAGTGGAATTCGTGAAATTACTGTACAATGCATTTAACGTAAAATTACTGTACAATACGCCATTGCAAATCGAAAACGAAAAGAGATAGAGCAAAATTTCCAATTACAAAGTTGTAGAACATCAATAAATTAGTATGAAAACGACATTTGTTTCACACGGATAAGATAAATTGTCGCCTGAATACCCTAAAATGGCCGAAATCGATGGGCGACCTTTTGTGTGAACGTTTTCAGGGAACAGGCATAGGTATGATATGAGCAAATACACACAATTTATTGCATAAATGCGTACTTATGTCAATACAATTTGATGACGTCAGACAAAACAAAAACAAAAAAGGCAAACTGGCGCACAGTGATAAAAAGTTAATGTCGAGTATGCTCGAAGAGTTCGCCATTGCCCACAATACACATTTGCATTCGTGAAAGTAACTCTGCATGCACATTCCTCAGCATGGAAGGTGTCACACTATTGCAAGCATCTGTAACACGACGACGTAGATCCAGCAGAAGTGTAGGCCCTGTTCCATACACCTGATTTGTTACGTAACCCCAGAAACCTCGCCATTCTCACAAAACGTACGTAGACCTAAACTTCTGATCAGGGTACATCCTGCCACTGGGTTTAATATCGTGGGTACGGTACAGCGTCACAAACTGCATTTGCATACGGCTACATTTGCGAAATGTGAATATGCAGATTCGAATCGTCGCGCATCGATTTCTGACATTGTAGGGTATTCAGGCGACAATTTATCTTATCCGTGTGAAAAAAATGTCGTATTGTACTAATTAAGTAATGTTCTACAACTTTGTAATTGGAAATTTTGCTCTATCTCTTTTCGTTTTCGATTTGGAATGACTAACTTCCGCATTTCAATACTAGTGGCGCTGCTATTGCTTGCATTCGATCGAGCATAGTCACTTTACTATACCGTTATCTCACTTTCATAACTGTACCTCTCTCCGTTTGCAAGTTATTCCAGGCTAAAGGGACTTCCCTATGCACCCTGTATATACACTTCATCAGAGATGATTTCAGCCTATTTTACTTACACTTTACGCGTTTCTAGAAAGAACATTAGAAGACTCATTCACATGGCATTCTTAAAAGGTTTAGTCAAAATTCTAGAACGTGTTCTACTGTGCATAATGATGAAGAAAGTTCCTGTGAACATTGGCCTCAGAACGTTTCTCTTTGGAGTAACAGCTCATTTTAAGAGGGTAAAAGTGTCAAGCTTATACCGATTACTACAACGCACAGTGAGTGACCTATCAGAGCAATTTTCTAAATCTTCTTCAGAGGAAATCTTCAAAATGTCCATCGTGCACGTCCCAACATCTTCCCATTGACTGTCGTCAAAAAATTCCTGAGTATTTCGAATTCTTTGACAACCATTCATGAATTGTTCGCGGACATCTTGTGTATTGCAAAAGGAGGTAACTCCAGACCAATAGGTCTGCACGGGCTTTACTTTGAGAAGTCATGGACGAAACTTCAAAGGCCCGGATTAGAATTTCGTGTTTAGGCCCGGATCGATACGTTTCATACATTCTTCAAGCGTTCTCTGTCACTTTATTGCAAATAATGCAAAGCGTCCTCTATTGCGCAGGTCTTCAACCCTTGGACCGCAAAATACTTTCTAAAAATACGTTTCAGACTTTCATCAAGCGTTTTCCGTCACTTTACTGCAAATAATGCAAGGCTTTATGTATTGTGCAGGTCTTCAACCTTTGGCCAGTGGAATACTTTCTAAAAATACGCTTCAGACTTTCATCAAGCGTTCTGCGTCACTTTATTGCATATAACGTCCTGTATTGTGCAGGTCTTCAAGCCTTGGCCAGCGGAATACTTTCTAAAAATACGCTTCGGACTTTCATGAAGCGTTCAGCGTCACTTTATTGCAAATAATGCAAGGCTTCTTCTATTGCGCAGGTCTTCAACTCTTGGCCAGCGGAATACTTTAAATAAATACGCTTCGGATTTTCATCAAGCGTTCTCCATTCCGTTTATTGCAAATAATGCAAGGCTTTCTGCATTGTGCAGGTCTTCAACCCTTGGCCAGTGAATGCTTTCTAAAAATACGCTTCAGAATTTCATCAAGCGTTCTGCGTCACTTTATTGCATATAACGTCCTGTATTGTGCAGGCCTTCAAACCTTGGCCAGCGGAATACTTTCTGAAAATACGCTTCGGACTTTCATCAAGCATTCTGCGTCACTTTATTGCATATAATTCAAGGCTTCATCTATTGCGCAGGTCTTCAACCCATGGACCGCGGAATACTTTTTAAAAATACGCTTCAGACTTTCATCAAGCGTTCTGCGTCACTTTATTGCATATAACTTCCTGTATTGTACAGGTCTTCAAGCCTTGGCCAGCGGAATACTTTCTAAAAATACGCTTCGGACTTTCATCAAGCGTTCTGCGTCACTTTATTGCATATAATGCAAGGCTTCATCTATTGTGCAGGTCTTCAACCCTTGGCCTGCGGAATACTTTCTAATGGCCACCGTGACGTTGTCCTGAAACGAAATTTTAAAGTTGTAATAAAAAGATACTAAATGTTCTAAATGGAAAAAAATGAATATCCAGGTGCCTTGGGTACATGAACTTTGAATTCCCAAATCTGCTGTAAGCTATGCTGTGATAAATTTTATAATCGAAAATTAAAAAAAACTAATAAAAATGTTGGCATATCAGGTTCCTACTTTAGAATCACAGGCAGAGTCCAGGTTACGAACGTCCGACTCTCGTACAACCCGTAGTTACGAAGCAGCCCTAGTAAAATATATTATATTGAAAATTTGAGCTCTATGGAATGGTTCGTAATAACAAACAGGCCCCACTTTGCGACGAGTATCAAAACACTCCGCTTCTACAGTGATTAATCAGCTCGTGGACCCGAGGCAGGGCAAAGTCTTCCTTCCTTTCAGTCGGACCACGCCTGAAAAGAACCAAGTCTTTTCAGTCGGTGTCTTGTGTCTGTTATTGCATTTGACTTTAATTTCTTTTGTTTTTATCCTGGTAACCATGCCACCAAAGTATAAATGTGATGCAAGTGATGATGATACATCAAAGAAAAGGAAAATGGTATAACGAAGTAAATTTCTCCGTCATTTTGGTCCACGCCGCGGATCGAACCCGAGTCCACTTATTCCGGAACAAGTCACTCCACCAACTGAGCCACGCAGACGTTCGTTCTTGCTGCGATCTGTCTTTATGTCGTGTGCGTCCTGCGGGGCAGGCACGTCACATTTCTCCTCCCCGAAAGAGATCCGAGGGCATGGCCCACGGGTCAGCCGTGACAATGAATCGTCGCCGGCAGCCATCCGCTGCAGAACGTGCACTTGAGGACTCCCAGTCAACCTGGTGTTTGAAATGCAACGTCACACACATTTTTATTTTTCGAAGCGCTGAAGAATGGATTCTCTTATTTTTCTTGACTCGCGGTGTGGAAAGAACATCACACCATTGAGAGATCTTTAACGGCCGGGTCATCCGGGAAGTTCGGGCGCTATTATAACGAAGTAAATTTCTCCGTCATTTTAGTCCACGCCGGTGATCGAACCCGAGTCCACTTATTCCGGAACAAGTCGCTCTACCAAATGAGCTACGCAGACGTTCGTTCTCGCTGCTATCTGCCTTTATGTCGTGTGCGTCCTGCGGGGCAGGCACGTTACAATGGAAACAATCGAACTTAAAGTGGGAAAAATAAAACGATCGGAAACAGGTGAAACGCCAACGAACACTGGAAACATTTGTATTACTATAATTATTACTGTGTTATAGTATTAAAGAGGTTGAACTGTATCTGGAAGTATTTCCTTAATGTGTTTCATGCATCGAAAGGTTTACTGTAAACAAACACTTGACTAATTGACTTCAGATAGAACCATACCTAGCTGGTCCGACTTATGCGCAAATTTGACTTAAAGACAGACTTAAGAACGGAACTCGTTCGTAACCCGGGAGACTGCCTGTGTTTGTAACATAGATATCGTTTTAACTACAACGTTCTTTTATAGAAAGTTAAGTATTGGTATTGAAAACCTCCCTGAAATACTCGACATTTATAATAAACACATGTATTTTTCCTCTTCTTTTTTTATGTGGCCCACGAGACCCATTCCATTTTGTATGTCTGCTATATAGAAAAACTTGAAGGCCACCCCTGCTCTAGAGAACAAAGATGCTTTAATGAAATAAACAATCTTAGTAGTCAAGGAAGTGCAATCAGGGAGACATTCCATTTCTCGTAGGAATCCCACACAGATGAGGAGGTTTATACCTGGTTACATAGTCCTGTTAAAAATGTAAAATGTTTTCCTCTTCTACACTTCAGAATAAACAAGGTAAACACGAATAGACAAAGTCATCGCTCTTTCCACGTTTTTCTTTAATTAGCACACAGCAACCAAAAAATTGTTATCCGGACACCGAACCCCAGATATCTCGATAACTAGTCTAGTGCGTTCGTGTTACGCTACGGTGGCCAACAATCCACGGCGCTATGTGTGTTTATCTGTCAGCATCTGACTTCACAAATCCGTAGGGATGGGCTCAGCAACTGAGACGTCTCCATCGGGTGGGGATTAACGGCACAAGTTATTTTAATTGTAGTTAATAAATCCAAATAGGCGAGAGTGATAGTGAAAATATTCCAAATACGTGGAGACAATGTTTATAGACAAAGTCATTCCTCTGTACACGTTTTTCTTTAACAAGGTAGCCCTCCATCATCAAACATGTAAACAAATACTTCGAACTTTCTCACTCCTCTTTAGCAACGAATGTCGCCGGAAGCTGGTTTTGGTTTCGTAAAGCTGAATTTTTTTTGTGTAAAAATTTCTTGGAAAATAAATAAAGCCGCATCACTAAAGCCAACGAAGTGAAAACGGAATTTGCGTTAAACCTTTAACGAAATAAACTGTCTCGTTTAACGCTCTCACCTGCATTGTCGGTTTCAATTGTACCTAATCACTGCATCTGGAGGCAAATAGGATCGATCCTTCGAAAACTTCGCCATCTGATGATTTAAAAGGTAATTCTTCGTTCTGGTGACTAAAATATTCTTTTTAATCGAGGAGCAAAGAGGCTAAACTTCCGGTTACAGGCGCAGTCCGGCCCGAGCTTGGAATGTTTCACTTAACTGATGAAAAAAACAAACAAAAAAACCTGGGATATATGCATGCGGATCTCTGGGTAGCGTAAACTTAGCCTTAAGATTTTCAACATGAAAAATCAAGTTAATTCAAATTTGCAGAGTGTGCAGATCACGCAATTGGGATACATCTACACCAATTCATCAGGCATGTACACACGTTTGGAATGTCCTCGAACAGTGACGCTGAAATGTGCTGGAAACCATTATTTATGAACCACATAGGACGGCGTGTTGCAAATGGAACGTCTAGCAATTCTAGTAACGAATGTAGTCTCGCCTCGAAGAAACAAGTGCGTTGCTTGCCATTTAGTGTTGGTGGCAAGAAAAAACGAATCCATCAGGAACCAACCAAAACATTCACATGAAACCTCTGTTCTTCTCAGACTGAGTAATTTTATGAGGATTTCCCGTACCCCGTGATCTATGTCATGAAAACTACCAACGCCATCACTTGTGAATAATGATTCATCGGTGAAAAAAGTACATAACGGAGAAAACTAGGTGCCATACACTGTACAGAAGTCATTGGAAAAACACGATTCACGAATGAAAATCAACTGTTCCTTTCGCACGTGACTTGAATAAAGTTGCGCCTCGAGAGAAATTCCATTAAGTTGGATGCAAAAAAAGAAAAAAGAAAAGGAAAACGAACAGTAAAACAAACAAAAGAGTACGGTACTCGTTGTGGAAAATTTATGCTACGCATCTTTCGCCAGCCAAGATCTTTGTGGGTATGAAGTAAAATGAGTGGTTCGAGAGTATACATTTATTTACGTATAACACACTGCATTTACTCGCGTCACTCACGACAACACAGAGCCACAGTCTGGTATTACTAAGTGGAATTAAATCATAAAAAGTTAGTAAAATCATGCAATGCATTGATTATGATACGCTTTCCAACATACCAGAAATTATTACTCAAGTTATGAGGATAATGGCTGTGGAATAAATCTCGTTCCTGTGTCCTGACCTTTGATCCAATTTCGATGATATTCAACAGAACCTGCTCAGTATACCTCAAGAATAACATTCTAAAGTTTTGTCGCAATGGAAGCAGTTTTACGCAAGTTATGAGAATAATGGCTGTGGAATAAATCTTGCTTTTGTGCAATGACCTTTGACCCAATTCGTTGATATTCAACAAAGCCGGTTCACTATACCTCCGGAACAACATGATAACGTTTTGTCGCAATCGAAAATTTTTTAGGTAAGTTATGATGCTATGACGCGCAAGGGCAATGGAATGGATCCCACTCCAGTGTCCTGACCTTTGACCCCATTTCGCCCATTTTTAATAGGGTTCGTCCCCAGTGGCTCCCTACCAAATACTGAAATTTAATCGAAATCGAACCATTTTTACGCAAGTTATGACGTATAAGGGCAATGGTATGAATCCCGCTCTTATGCCCTGCCTGACCGTTTACCCCATTTCGTCTTTTTTCAGTAGGGTTCCTGCCCAGGTGGTTCCCTACCACATACTAAAATTTCATCGAAATCGAACCATATTTACGTATGTTATGACGCATAAAGGCAATGAAATGGATCCCGCTTTTATGTCCTGACCTTTGACCCCATTCCGCCCATTTTCAATAGGTTTCGTTCCCAGGTGGTACTTTACCACATACCAAAATTTCATCAAAATCGAACCATTTTTACGCAAGTTATGACGCATAAGGGCAATGGAATAAATCCCGCTCTTATGCCCTGCCTGACCTTTGACCCCATTTCGCCCATTTTCAATAGGGTTCGTGTCCAGGTGGTTCCTTACCACATACTAAAATGTCATTGAAATCGAACCATTTTTACCTGAGTTAACGTGCGGACAGACAGATAGACAGTCAAAGCTGGAGCATTTGCGCTTCTTCAACCAGCAAAGAGTTTCGTCTTGTTATAAATAGGACCAACATCGTATTGGCATCGTCTGGTTATAGGTAGGACCAACATCGTATTGGTGTCGTATGGTTATAGGTAGGATGAACATCCTATTGGTATCGTCCGGTTATAGGTAGGAGCAACATCGTATAACCAGCACAGCGTATCGTCTGGTTATAGGTAGGACCAACATCGTATTAGGCAGGTAGTCATCATGTTTTAGCTCTTCGGTGTATCGTCCAGTTTTAGTTAGGACCAACAGCGTATTGGTATCGTCTAGTTAGTTATACGTAGGAGCAACATCGTATTTACATCGTATAAGCATCATGGGGTATCATCTGGTTACAGGTAGGACCAATATAGTGTTAGGCAGGTGGCCATGATGGTTTAGCTCTTTGGTGTATCTCACCTACCTATAAGCAGCACTGGGTATCATCTGGCCGAGGTATGACGGTAGGGTAGAAAAGATTTCGGGATTGGTGCTTTGTGTATTAATATTAAACAACCCAGCAAAAGAAAAAATCTTTCTGGTGCCTCGGAAGTTAGACCTACTCGTGGGTATATTTGGGGCGCTGATTCCAAAAATGGCATCAGTTTTGCCCTATCAGCTCTAGTTTTGGAGATAACGCATACCCACCCTATATGCTGATATGCAGAAATATTGTTATTTTATGAGTGTAAAGACAGTGTCAGTTAGACTAATTGGGAGTTTGTGAACAACTATACATACAACCAGATGATCTAATGTGATCTAATTTTAATTTGTTTGCAGATTGAGTAGACGCCATAGCTTGCTTCCTCACGAAGAAGTTGCTTGAATCATCCAGATGTCTTTTGCTATATTTGTGGCGAGTACACCCTTAAAGAAAGAAGAAAACCTATTTATGAGTTTGTGAAGAGGCCATATCTTGGTTAATTTGGTGTTAAGCTTGGAGACCAAGATAAGTCGTGGGCTCCCCATATTGTATGCAAAACTTGCACGGAGCCTTTACGGCAGCGGACAAATGACAAAAGGAGCTCTCTGAAATTTGGAATACCAATGGTGTCAGTGAGGTACCCATTCCATCCTTCATGCACCTATCAGAGCTGCCAGAGGATGAAGAATCAAGCATGTTTGATCACATACAAGATAACAGCAGTAGGGAAAGTGACTGTGATTTCGTAGGAACTTCATCAAGTGCTCAACCTTTTAACCAACATGAACTGAGGGACCTCATCAGGGATCTGAACCTCTCAAAGGAGTCTTCAAAATTGCTGGCCTCCAGGTTGAATGAAAATAATTTACTTCAATCTGGAACCAACATTACGTGTTACCGTAGCAGAGAAAAGGATTTGCTGCCCTTTTTCTCTAAGGACAACAACCTAGTGTTCTGCAATGATGTCAGTGGCCTTCTCAGGAAAATGGGTCTATCATCATACATGCCAAATGAATGACGTCTTTTCATGATAGCTCCAAGCGGAGTTTAAAATCCGTTCTTTTACACAACGGAAACAGATATGGCTCAATTCCAATTGATCACTCAGCCAGTATGACAGAGACGTACGAAACAGTCTCTCTAGTCTTGGAAAACCTGAAGTATCAAGAACATCAATGGATTATTTGTATACACCTAAAGATTGTGAACTTTCTCCTTGGTTAGCAAAGTGGCTACACAAAATATCGGTGCTTTATATGCTTTTGGAACAGCAGAGCCAAACACGACCACTGGATAAGGAAAGTGTGGCCTCTCAGAAAAGATATGGTAGTTGGAGAACAAAGTGCCTTTAAGGAACCTTTGGTAAGCAGAGACAAAATCATCCTGCCACCTTTACATATCAAGCCAGACCTAATGAAACAATTAGTAAAGGCGTTAAATACAGAAGGTTTGTGCTTTGGCTATTTATCAAGTACATTCCCTGGACTGAGCACGGAAAATCTGAAAGTAGCGATTTTCGATGGTCCCCAGATAAGGCAGTATACAAACGATCCATATTTCATAGATTCAATGGACAACATTGAGTCTTGTGCCTGGACTTCGTTTGTTCTAGTTGTCAAAAATTTTCCTGGAAAACATAAAGCAGACAACCACTCTGAATTAGTTAAGGACATGCTGTCCAATTTTAATAAGCTCGGCTACAATATGAACATCAAGGTCCATTATCTACACAGCCACCTAGATCATTTTCCAGAAAAATTTGGTGATTTAAGCGAAGAGCAAAGTGAAAGATTTCACCAGGACATAAAAATTTTGAAAGACATATACCAGGGTAGGTGGTATACCCACGTGATGGCAGATTACTGCTGGAAACTTCAGCGGCACTGTTCTCGTAGATCTCACTCTAGAAAGCCCGTTTCTCATATGTTGAATGACTGATCAGTTTATATGCTCTTGTGTTGAAATATACAGATTTAGTAATATGTGCTTATTTTAATAGTATGTATATAGTATCAATATTTGTCAAGATCATGTCAAAAATAGTTCTATAAAAGACGTTTCTCATATGTTGAATGACTGATCATTTTATTTGCTCTTGTGTTGAAATATACAGATTTAGTTATATGTGCTTATTTTAATAGTATGTATATAGTATCAATATTTGTCAAGATCATGTCAAAAATAGTTCTATAAAAGACGTTTCTCATATGTTGAATGACTGATCATTTTATTTGCTCTTGTGTTGAAATATACAGATTTAGTTATATGTGCTTATTTTAATAGTATGTATATAGTATCAATATTTGTCAAGATCATGTCAAAAATAGTTCTATAAAAGACGTTTCTCATATGTTGAATGACTGATCATTTTATTTGCTCTTGTGTTGAAATATACAGATTTAGTTATATGTGCTTATTTTAATAGTATGTATATAGTATCAATATTTGTCAAGATCATGTCAAAAATAGTTCTATAAAAGACGTTTCTCATATGTTGAATGACTGATCATTTTATTTGCTCTTGTGTTGAAATATACAGATTTAGTTATATGTGCTTATTTTAATAGTATGTATATAGTATCAATATTTGTCAAGATCATGTCAAAAATAGTTCTATAAAAGACGTTTCTCATATGTTGAATGACTGATCATTTTATTTGCTCTTTTGTTGAAATATACAGATTTAGTTATATGTGCTTATTTTAATAGTATGTATATAGTATCAATATTTGTCAAGATCATGTGAAAAATAGTTCTATAAAAGACGTTTCTCATATGTTGAATGACTGATCATTTTATTTGCTCTTGTGTTGAAATATACAGATTTAGTTATATGTGCTTATTTTAATAGTATGTATATAGTATCAATATTTGTCAAGATCATGTCAAAAATAGTTCTATAAAAGACGTTTCTCATATGTTGAATGACTGATCATTTTATTTGCTCTTGTGTTGAAGTATACAGAATTAGTAGTATGTGCTTATTTTAATAGTATGTATATAGTATCAATATTTGTCAAGATCATGTCAAAAATAGTTCTATAAAAGACGTTTCTCATATGTTGAATGACTGATCATTTTATTTGCTCTTGTGTTGAAATATACAGATTTAGTTATATGTGCTTATTTTAATAGTATGTATATAGTATCAATATTTGTCAAGATCATGTCAAAAATAGTTCTATAAAAGACGTTTCTCATATGTTGAATGACTGATCATTTTATTTGCTCTTGTGTTGAAATATACAGATTTAGTTATATGTGCTTATTTTAATAGTATGTATATAGTATCAATATTTGTCAAGATCATGTCAAAAATAGTTCTATAAAAGACGTTTCTCATATGTTGAATGACTGATCATTTTATTTGCTCTTGTGTTGAAATATACAGATTTAGTTATATGTGCTTATTTTAATAGTATGTATATAGTATCAATATTTGTCAAGATCATGTCAAAAATAGTTCTATAAAAGACGTTTCTCATATGTTGAATGACTGATCATTTTATTTGCTCTTGTGTTGAAATATACAGATTTAGTAATATGTGCTTAATTTAATAGTATGTATATAGTATCAATATTTGTCAAAGATCATGTCAAAAATAGTTCTATAAAAGACGTTTCTCATATGTTGAATGACTGATCATTTTATTTGCTCTTGTGTTGAAATATACAGATTTAGTAATATGTGCTTATTTTAATAGTATGTATATAGTATCAATATTTGTCAAGATCATGTCAAAAATAGTTCTATAAAAGACGTTTCTCATATGTTGAATGACTGATCATTTTATTTGCTCTTGTGTTGAAATATACAGATTTAGTAATATGTGCTTATTTTAATAGTATGTATATAGTATCAATATTTGTCAAGATCATGTCAAAAATAGTTCTATAAAAGACGTTTCTCATATGTTGAATGACTGATCATTTTATTTGCTCTTGTGTTGAAATATACAGATTTAGTTATATGTGCTTATTTTAATAGTATGTATATAGTATCAATATTTGTCAAGATCATGTCAAAAATAGTTCTATAAAAGACGTTTCTCATATGTTGAATGACTGATCATTTTATTTGCTCTTGTGTTGAAATATACAGATTTAGTAATATGTGCTTATTTTAATAGTATGTATATAGTATCAATATTTGTCAAGATCATGTCAAAAATAGTTCTATAAAAGACGTTTCTCATATGTTGAATGACTGATCATTTTATTTGCTCTTGTGTTGAAATATACAGATTTAGTTATATGTGCTTATTTTAATAGTATGTATATAGTATCAATATTTGTCAAGATCATGTCAAAAATAGTTCTATAAAAGACGTTTCTCATATGTTGAATGACTGATCATTTTATTTGCTCTTGTGTTGAAATATACAGATTTAGTAATATGTGCTTATTTTAATAGTATGTATATAGTATCAATATTTGTCAAGATCATGTCAAAAATAGTTCTATAAAAGACGTTTCTCATATGTTGAATGACTGATCATTTTATTTGCTCTTGTGTTGAAATATACAGATTTAGTTATATATGCTTATTTTAATAGTATGTATATAGTATCAATATTTGTCAAGATCATGTCAAAAATAGTTCTATAAAAGACGTTTCTCATATGTTGAATGACTGATCATTTTATTTGCTCTTGTGTTGAAATATACAGATTTAGTAATATGTGCTTATTTTAATAGTATTTATATAGTATCAATATTTGTCAAGATCATGTCAAAAATAGTTCTATAAAAGACGTTTCTCATATGTTGAATGACTGATCATTTTATTTGCTCTTGTGTTGAAATATACAGATTTAGTAATATGTGCTTATTTTAATAGTATTTATATAGTATCAATATTTGTCAAGATCATGTCAAAAATAGTTCTATAAAAGACGTTTCTCATATGTTGAATGACTGATCATTTTATTTGCTCTTTTGTTGAAATATACAGATTTAGTTATATGTGCTTATTTTAATAGTATGTATATAGTATCAATATTTGTCAAGATCATGTCAAAAATAGTTCTATAAAAGACGTTTCTCATATGTTGAATGACTGATCATTTTATTTGCTCTTGTGTTGAAATATACAGATTTAGTTATATGTGCTTATTTTAATAGTATGTATATAGTATCAATATTTGTCAAGATCATGTCAAAAATAGTTCTATAAAAGACGTTTCTCATATGTTGAATGACTGATCATTTTATTTGCCCTTGTGTTGAAATATACAGATTTAGTAATATGTGCTTATTTTAATAGTATGTATATAGTATCAATATTTGTCAAGATCATGTCAAAAATAGTTCTATAAAAGACGTTTCTCATATGTTGAATGACTGATCATTTTATTTGCTCTTGTGTTGAAATATACAGATTTAGTAATATGTGCTTATTTTAATAGTATGTATATAGTATCAATATTTGTCAAGATCATGTCAAAAATAGTTCTATAAAAGACGTTTCTCATATGTTGAATGACTGATCATTTTATTTGCTCTTGTGTTGAAATATACAGATTTAGTTATATGTGCTTATTTTAATAGTATGTATATAGTATCAATATTTGTCAAGATCATGTCAAAAATAGTTCTATAAAAGACGTTTCTCATATGTTGAATGACTGATCATTTTATTTGCTCTTGTGTTGAAATATACAGATTTAGTTATATGTGCTTATTTTAATAGTATGTATATAGTATCAATATTTGTCAAGATCATGTCAAAAATAGTTCTATAAAAGACGTTTCTCATATGTTGAATGACTGATCATTTTATTTGCTCTTGTGTTGAAATATACAGATTTAGTAATATGTGCTTATTTTAATAGTATGTATATAGTATCAATATTTGTCAAGATCATGTCAAAAATAGTTCTATAAAAGACGTTTCTCATATGTTGAATGACTGATCATTTTATTTGCTCTTGTGTTGAAATATACAGATTTAGTAATATGTGCTTATTTTAATAGTATGTATATAGTATCAATATTTGTCAAGATCATGTCAAAAATAGTTCTATAAAAGACGTTTCTCATATGTTGAATGACTGATCATTTTATTTGCTCTTGTGTTGAAATATACAGATTTAGTAATATGTGCTTATTTTAATAGTATGTATATAGTATCAATATTTGTCAAGATCATGTCAAAAATAGTTCTATAAAAGACGTTTCTCATATGTTGAATGACTGATCATTTTATTTGCTCTTGTGTTGAAATATACAGATTTAGTTATATGTGCTTATTTTAATAGTATGTATATAGTATCAATATTTGTCAAGATCATGTCAAAAATAGTTCTATAAAAGACGTTTCTCATATGTTGAATGACTGATCATTTTATTTGCTCTTGTGTTGAAATATACAGATTTAGTAATATGTGCTTATTTTAATAGTATGTATATAGTATCAATATTTGTCAAGATCATGTCAAAAATAGTTCTATAAAAGACGTTTCTCATATGTTGAATGACTGATCATTTTATTTGCTCTTGTGTTGAAATATACAGATTTAGTAATATGTGCTTATTTTAATAGTATGTATATAGTATCAATATTTGTCAAGATCATGTCAAAAATAGTTCTATAAAAGACGTTTCTCATATGTTGAATGACTGATCATTTTATTTGCTCTTGTGTTGAAATATACAGATTTAGTTATATGTGCTTATTTTAATAGTATGTATATAGTATCAATATTTGTCAAGATCATGTCAAAAATAGTTCTATAAAAGACGTTTCTCATATGTTGAATGACTGATCATTTTATTTGCTCTTGTGTTGAAATATACAGATTTAGTTATATGTGCTTATTTTAATAGTATGTATATAGTATCAATATTTGTCAAGATCATGTCAAAAATAGTTCTATAAAAGACGTTTCTCATATGTTGAATGACTGATCATTTTATTTGCTCTTGTGTTGAAATATACAGATTTAGTTATATGTGCTTATTTTAATAGTATGTATATAGTATCAATATTTGTCAAGATCATGTCAAAAATAGTTCTATAAAAGACGTTTCTCATATGTTGAATGACTGATCATTTTATTTGCTCTTGTGTTGAAATATACAGATTTAGTTATATGTGCTTATTTTAATAGTATGTATATAGTATCAATATTTGTCAAGATCATGTCAAAAATAGTTCTATAAAAGACGTTTCTCATATGTTGAATGACTGATCATTTTATTTGCTCTTGTGTTGAAATATACAGATTTAGTAATATGTGCTTATTTTAATAGTATTTATATAGTATCAATATTTGTCAAGATCATGTCAAAAATAGTTCTATAAAAGACGTTTCTCATATGTTGAATGACTGATCATTTTATTTGCTCTTGTGTTGAAATATACAGATTTAGTAATATGTGCTTATTTTAATAGTATGTATATAGTATCAATATTTGTCAAGATCATGTCAAAAATAGTTCTATAAAAGACGTTTCTCATATGTTGAATGACTGATCATTTTATTTGCTCTTGTGTTGAAATATACAGATTTAGTTATATGTGCTTATTTTAATAGTATGTATATAGTATCAATATTTGTCAAGATCATGTCAAAAATAGTTCTATAAAAGACGTTTCTCATATGTTGAATGACTGATCATTTTATTTGCCCTTGTGTTGAAATATACAGATTTAGTAATATGTGCTTATTTTAATAGTATTTATATAGTATCAATATTTGTCAAGATCATGTCAAAAATAGTTCTATAAAAGACGTTTCTCATATGTTGAATGACTGATCATTTTATTTGCCCTTGTGTTGAAATATACAGATTTAGTTATATGTGCTTATTTTAATAGTATGTATATAGTATCAATATTTGTCAAGATCATGTCAAAAATAGTTCTATAAAAGACGTTTCTCATATGTTGAATGACTGATCATTTTATTTGCTCTTGTGTTGAAATATACAGATTTAGTTATATGTGCTTATTTTAATAGTATGTATATAGTATCAATATTTGTCAAGATCATGTCAAAAATAGTTCTATAAAAGACGTTTCTCATATGTTGAATGACTGATCATTTTATTTGCTCTTGTGTTGAAATATACAGATTTAGTAATATGTGCTTATTTTAATAGTATGTATATAGTATCAATATTTGTCAAGATCATGTCAAAAATAGTTCTATAAAAGACGTTTCTCATATGTTGAATGACTGATCATTTTATTTGCTCTTGTGTTGAAATATACAGATTTAGTAATATGTGCTTATTTTAATAGTATGTATATAGTATCAATATTTGTCAAGATCATGTCAAAAATAGTTCTATAAAAGACGTTTCTCATATGTTGAATGACTGATCATTTTATTTGCTCTTGTGTTGAAATATACAGATTTAGTAATATGTGCTTATTTTAATAGTATGTATATAGTATCAATATTTGTCAAGATCATGTCAAAAATAGTTCTATAAAAGACGTTTCTCATATGTTGAATGACTGATCATTTTATTTGCTCTTGTGTTGAAATATACAGATTTAGTTATATGTGCTTATTTTAATAGTATGTATATAGTATCAATATTTGTCAAGATCATGTCAAAAATAGTTCTATAAAAGACGTTTCTCATATGTTGAATGACTGATCATTTTATTTGCTCTTGTGTTGAAATATACAGATTTAGTTATATGTGCTTATTTTAATAGTATGTATATAGTATCAATATTTGTCAAGATCATGTCAAAAATAGTTCTATAAAAGACGTTTCTCATATGTTGAATGACTGATCATTTTATTTGCTCTTGTGTTGAAATATACAGATTTAGTTATATGTGCTTATTTTAATAGTATGTATATAGTATCAATATTTGTCAAGATCATGTCAAAAATAGTTCTATAAAAGACGTTTCTCATATGTTGAATGACTGATCATTTTATTTGCTCTTGTGTTGAAATATACAGATTTAGTAATATGTGCTTATTTTAATAGTATGTATATAGTATCAATATTTGTCAAGATCATGTCAAAAATAGTTCTATAAAAGACGTTTCTCATATGTTGAATGACTGATCATTTTATTTGCTCTTGTGTTGAAATATACAGATTTAGTTATATGTGCTTATTTTAATAGTATGTATATAGTATCAATATTTGTCAAGATCATGTCAAAAATAGTTCTATAAAAGACGTTTCTCATATGTTGAATGACTGATCATTTTATTTGCTCTTGTGTTGAAATATACAGATTTAGTAATATGTGCTTATTTTAATAGTATGTATATAGTATCAATATTTGTCAAGATCATGTCAAAAATAGTTCTATAAAAGACGTTTCTCATATGTTGAATGACTGATCATTTTATTTGCTCTTGTGTTGAAATATACAGATTTAGTAATATGTGCTTATTTTAATAGTATGTATATAGTATCAATATTTGTCAAGATCATGTCAAAAATAGTTCTATAAAAGACGTTTCTCATATGTTGAATGACTGATCATTTTATTTGCTCTTGTGTTGAAATATACAGATTTAGTAATATGTGCTTATTTTAATAGTATGTATATAGTATCAATATTTGTCAAGATCATGTCAAAAATAGTTCTATAAAAGACGTTTCTCATATGTTGAATGACTGATCATTTTATTTGCTCTTGTGTTGAAATATACAGATTTAGTTATATGTGCTTATTTTAATAGTATGTATATAGTATCAATATTTGTCAAGATCATGTCAAAAATAGTTCTATAAAAGACGTTTCTCATATGTTGAATGACTGATCATTTTATTTGCTCTTGTGTTGAAATATACAGATTTAGTTATATGTGCTTATTTTAATAGTATGTATATAGTATCAATATTTGTCAAGATCATGTCAAAAATAGTTCTATAAAAGACGTTTCTCATATGTTGAATGACTGATCATTTTATTTGCTCTTGTGTTGAAATATACAGATTTAGTTATATGTGCTTATTTTAATAGTATGTATATAGTATCAATATTTGTCAAGATCATGTCAAAAATAGTTCTATAAAAGACGTTTCTCATATGTTGAATGACTGATCATTTTATTTGCTCTTGTGTTGAAATATACAGATTTAGTTATATGTGCTTATTTTAATAGTATGTATATAGTATCAATATTTGTCAAGATCATGTCAAAAATAGTTCTATAAAAGACGTTTCTCATATGTTGAATGACTGATCATTTTATTTGCTCTTGTGTTGAAATATACAGATTTAGTAATATGTGCTTATTTTAATAGTATGTATATAGTATCAATATTTGTCAAGATCATGTCAAAAATAGTTCTATAAAAGACGTTTCTCATATGTTGAATGACTGATCATTTTATTTGCTCTTGTGTTGAAATATACAGATTTAGTTATATGTGCTTATTTTAATAGTATGTATATAGTATCAATATTTGTCAAGATCATGTCAAAAATAGTTCTATAAAAGACGTTTCTCATATGTTGAATGACTGATCATTTTATTTGCTCTTGTGTTGAAATATACAGATTTAGTTATATGTGCTTATTTTAATAGTATGTATATAGTATCAATATTTGTCAAGATCATGTCAAAAATAGTTCTATAAAAGACGTTTCTCATATGTTGAATGACTGATCATTTTATTTGCTCTTGTGTTGAAATATACAGATTTAGTAATATGTGCTTATTTTAATAGTATGTATATAGTATCAATATTTGTCAAGATCATGTCAAAAATAGTTCTATAAAAGACGTTTCTCATATGTTGAATGACTGATCATTTTATTTGCTCTTGTGTTGAAATATACAGATTTAGTAATATGTGCTTATTTTAATAGTATGTATATAGTATCAATATTTGTCAAGATCATGTCAAAAATAGTTCTATAAAAGACGTTTCTCATATGTTGAATGACTGATCATTTTATTTGCTCTTGTGTTGAAATATACAGATTTAGTAATATGTGCTTATTTTAATAGTATGTATATAGTATCAATATTTGTCAAGATCATGTCAAAAATAGTTCTATAAAAGACGTTTCTCATATGTTGAATGACTGATCATTTTATTTGCTCTTGTGTTGAAATATACAGATTTAGTTATATGTGCTTATTTTAATAGTATGTATATAGTATCAATATTTGTCAAGATCATGTCAAAAATAGTTCTATAAAAGACGTTTCTCATATGTTGAATGACTGATCATTTTATTTGCTCTTGTGTTGAAATATACAGATTTAGTTATATGTGCTTATTTTAATAGTATGTATATAGTATCAATATTTGTCAAGATCATGTCAAAAATAGTTCTATAAAAGACGTTTCTCATATGTTGAATGACTGATCATTTTATTTGCTCTTGTGTTGAAATATACAGATTTAGTTATATGTGCTTATTTTAATAGTATGTATATAGTATCAATATTTGTCAAGATCATGTCAAAAATAGTTCTATAAAAGACGTTTCTCATATGTTGAATGACTGATCATTTTATTTGCTCTTGTGTTGAAATATACAGATTTAGTTATATGTGCTTATTTTAATAGTATGTATATAGTATCAATATTTGTCAAGATCATGTCAAAAATAGTTCTATAAAAGACGTTTCTCATATGTTGAATGACTGATCATTTTATTTGCTCTTGTGTTGAAATATACAGATTTAGTTATATGTGCTTATTTTAATAGTATGTATATAGTATCAATATTTGTCAAGATCATGTCAAAAATAGTTCTATAAAAGACGTTTCTCATATGTTGAATGACTGATCATTTTATTTGCTCTTGTGTTAAAATATACAGATTTAGTAATATGTGCTTAATTTAATAGTATTTATATAGTATCAATATTTGTCAAGATCATGTCAAAAATAGTTCTATAAAAGACGTTTCTCATATGTTGAATGACTGATCATTTTATTTGCTCTTGTGTTGAAATATACAGATTTAGTTATATGTGCTTATTTTAATAGTATGTATATAGTATCAATATTTGTCAAGATCATGTCAAAAATAGTTCTATAAAAGACGTTTCTCATATGTTGAATGACTGATCATTTTATTTGCTCTTGTGTTAAAATATACAGGTTTAGTAATATGTGCTTAATTTAATAGTATTTATATAGTATCAATATTTGTCAAGATCATGTCAAAAATAGTTCTATAAAAGACGTTTCTCATATGTTGAATGACTGATCATTTTATTTGCTCTTGTGTTGAAATATACAGATTTAGTTATATGTGCTTATTTTAATAGTATGTATATAGTATCAATATTTGTCAAGATCATGTCAAAAATAGTTCTATAAAAGACGTTTCTCATATGTTGAATGACTGATCATTTTATTTGCTCTTGTGTTGAAATATACAGATTTAGTAATATGTGCTTAATTTAATAGTATATATATAGTATCAATATTTGTCAAGATCATGTCAAAAATAGTTCTATAAAAGACGTTTCTCATATGTTGAATGACTGATCATTTTATTTGCTCTTGTGTTGAAATATACAGATTTAGTAATATGTGCTTATTTTAATAGTATGTATATAGTATCAATATTTGTCAAGATCATGTCAAAAATAGTTCTATAAAAGACGTTTCTCATATGTTGAATGACTGATCATTTTATTTGCTCTTGTGTTGAAATATACAGATTTAGTAATATGTGCTTATTTTAATAGTATTTATATAGTATCAATATTTGTCAAGATCATGTCAAAAATAGTTCTATAAAAGACGTTTCTCATATGTTGAATGACTGATCATTTTATTTGCTCTTGTGTTGAAATATACAGATTCTAGTAATATGTGCTTATTTTAATAGTATGTATATAGTATCAATATTTGTCAAGATCATGTCAAAAATAGTTCTATAAAAGACGTTTCTCATATGTTGAATGACTGATCATTTTATTTGCTCTTGTGTTGAAATATACAGATTCTGTTATATGTGCTTATTTTAATAGTATGTATATAGTATCAATATTTGTCAAGATCATGTCAAATATAGTTCTGTAAAAGACGTTTCTCATATGTTGAATTACTGATCATTTTATTTGCTCTTGTGTTGAAATATACAGATTTAGTTATATGTGCTTATTTTAATAGTATGTATATAGTATCAATATTTGTCAAGATCATGTCAAAAATAGTTCTATAAAAGACGTTTCTCATATGTTGAATGACTGATCATTTTATTTGCTCTTGTGTTGAAATATACAGATTCTGTTATATGTGCTTATTTTAATAGTATGTATATAGTATCAATATTTGTCAAGATCATGTCAAATATAGTTCTATAAAAGACGTTTCTCATATGTTGAATGACTGATCATTTTATTTGCTCTTGTGTTGAAATATACAGATTTAGTTATATGTGCTTATTTTAATAGTATGTATATAGTATCAATATTTGTCAAGATCATGTCAAAAATAGTTCTATAAAAGACGTTTCTCATATGTTGAATGACTGATCATTTTATTTGCTCTTGTGTTGAAATATACAGATTTAGTTATATGTGCTTATTTTAATAGTATGTATATAGTATCAATATTTGTCAAGATCATGTCAAAAATAGTTCTATAAAAGACGTTTCTCATATGTTGAATGACTGATCATTTTATTTGCTCTTGTGTTAAAATATACAGATTTAGTAATATGTGCTTAATTTAATAGTATTTATATAGTATCAATATTTGTCAAGATCATGTCAAAAATAGTTCTATAAAAGACGTTTCTCATATGTTGAATGACTGATCATTTTATTTGCTCTTGTGTTGAAATATACAGATTTAGTTATATGTGCTTATTTTAATAGTATGTATATAGTATCAATATTTGTCAAGATCATGTCAAAAATAGTTCTATAAAAGACGTTTCTCATATGTTGAATGACTGATCATTTTATTTGCTCTTGTGTTGAAATATACAGATTTAGTAATATGTGCTTAATTTAATAGTATATATATAGTATCAATATTTGTCAAGATCATGTCAAAAATAGTTCTATAAAAGACGTTTCTCATATGTTGAATGACTGATCATTTTATTTGCTCTTGTGTTGAAATATACAGATTTAGAAATATGTGCTTATTTTAATAGTATGTATATAGTATCAATATTTGTCAAGATCATGTCAAAAATAGTTCTATAAAAGACGTTTCTCATATGTTGAATGACTGATCATTTAATTTGCTCTTGTGTTGAAATATACAGATTTAGTTATATGTGCTTATTTTAATAGTATGTATATAGTATCAATATTTGTCAAGATCATGTCAAAAATAGTTCTATAAAAGACGTTTCTCATATGTTGAATGACTGATCATTTTATTTGCTCTTGTGTTGAAATATACAGATTTAGTTATATGTGCTTATTTTAATAGTATGTATATAGTATCAATATTTGTCAAGATCATGTCAAAAATAGTTCTATAAAAGACGTTTCTCATATGTTGAATGACTGATCATTTTATTTGCTCTTGTGTTGAAATATACAGATTTAGTAATATGTGCTTATTTTAATAGTATGTATATAGTATCAATATTTGTCAAGATCATGTCAAAAATAGTTCTATAAAAGACGTTTCTCATATGTTGAATGACTGATCATTTTATTTGCTCTTGTGTTGAAATATACAGATTTAGTAATATGTGCTTATTTTAATAGTATGTATATAGTATCAATATTTGTCAAGATCATGTCAAAAATAACAGATGATGCGATGTAGGATCCCAAATTTTCAGGGATGACCGGTGGAATCAGTATATAATGTGGGTATGCCTTATGTCCAAAACTAGACCTGATAGGGCAAAACTGATGACATTTTTGCAATCAGCGTCCCAAATATATCCAATAATAGGTTTAAATTTAAAGGCACCAAAATGTGTGTTGGGCAGTGTTATAACACGGGTAAATCGTGTTTTCACAGTATGCTTTTTGTTGTCATTTCAGCTTGCAGGCCAAGTCGGCGGACGTCTTTCAGTGAAGCTGTTCCCGTTTTAATAGTGCTGGACATCTCTTAAACTTGCAATAGAATGAAGCAAAATCTTCACAGATTAACTATACTCTCGTGAATATTGACTGACGCAATTCATGCCTTCGCTTAAAATCCAATCACTCTTCGGCGCTTCACGTGTACAATGTACCCAGCTATGACTGACTCGGGTAACAAATGAACTTGCCGGACACCAATAACCGTGGCTCTTTCGTCAATTCTGCATAGACAAAGGACGATGGAATATTCAAAGCATTGCCAGTGTTCAGGCGTTATTGTATCAATTGAACGGCTTCCGTGCATATGGAAAGACAATAAGCACGCGTGAAATGAAGTTACGTTTCGATCTGCGTCGCTATTTCGCCTCTAGAAGGGTACGTCGAAGCATTTATTTACATTCTAAATAAAGTGGGAAAGGTCCCGGATCTTTGTTTTGAAATAGATCTCATAAAGCTTTTTTTTTCTCTCTTTTTTTAACAGCAAAAGACCTAGTTCTTGCGAGAAATGTGGGAAATGCCCGATTTTTTTTGTTTTGTAAATAAAAAGCAAAAAGATTTTCCGGTGTTGTCTTTATATTTTGCAGAAATACAGGAAAAATACTTTTTCGTAAAACGTATGATTTGTTTATGTTCAAATATAAAACGATGTGGAAAAAAGCAGTTAAATAAAATATTTTAAAAACAAATAAAACGAGCTATTGAATTGAAAACAAATGCCGTCTCCTGTACGATACACTTTAGTGATAAAAGACTATGTACAATTAAAATAAATGTGTTTAAGAACTTTCAACGCCACAACGGCGTCATCATCAGAAACAGTGTAGCAGTGAGCACAGAAGTGAGTAGCCTATATACTTTGCAAGACACATAGCAGTTAATGCGCATGTGCAATAATCGGCAAAGTTCAAGTCAAGTTCCGTGGGTACAAGCATAGTTGGTGGGCGTGACCTGGCCCAAAAGTGTTCTCCAAGTAAGAGGGATAAACACAGGGGGTTCATCGTTACAGCATCTTTCACCATTGACGAATATGTGAATACTTTCACAGAAAAGTGTTCATCGACGGTTCCTGGGAGAACCTTTGGTTTCATCTTTGTTTGCACCCACCCGCAATCTTGAGGGAGCTTTAGCCAAATTTCTGGCACCCCGCATTAGATCTTCTTCTTACTCCGTTTCCAGTTCCACCGAAGCACTTTCTAGGATTCGTTCTTTTATGTCCACCAACATTTCCACTTACTGTTTAGCTTCCCTCGATGTAGTGGCTCTTTTACCGAACACCCCCGTTTCTTATGTTCACGATCTTATTGAAGCCAAACTCGTTGGTTTGTGCATTTATTCTTCGGATGTAATTTCTTCTATAATGTGTACTCTTCGATTTATTTCGAAGAGATCTTATTTTCGTTTTAATGGTTCTATCTATCGACAGTTGGAAGGTGCCCCTATGGGGTCCCCCCTGTCTCCATTGCTTGCTGAGGTTTTGTTGCAGGACTTAGAGGATACCCTCATTCCTGTTTCCCCCATAAAACCACTTCTTTACATCAGGTACGTCGACGACGTATTGGTTGTTTGGCCTTCAGGTTTCGACGAGCTCCTTTCCTTTGCCACTTTACTTTCTTAACGACACCATTCTATCAAGTTCGAGGTAGAGTTCGAGAATTTAGGCATTTTGCCCTTTCTCGACTTTTGCCTTTTTTGCAATCTTTCCGATAACTACAGCATCTTTCACCATTGACGAATATGTGAATACTTTCACAGAAAAGTGTTCATCGACGGTTCCTGGGAGAACCTTTGGTTTCATCTTTGTTTGCAATCTTTCCGATAACTCCTTATTATTTTCTGTTTACCGAAAACCAACTTTTTCTGCCACGTTTATACCTTTTACTTCTTCTCATCCAATGTCGCAAAAATTATCTGCTTTTCATTTTCTTACTAATCGTGCATTTACACACTCTTCCACACAGGATCTCCGGGACCAAGAGTTAGCTAGGATTAAACAGTTTGCCTTGACTTTCGGTTACCCTCGTCACATGATTGATCGCTTGATTGTTAAGAAATCAATTGGTCGGCCGCAGACAGCTTTGCTTGCAGATAAATTTGACTACCAATTTGTGGGATCCATTCCATATATACCACCTGTATGTAACATTTTAAAGAACATATGTCATAAGTACAAACTCAAGTTTGGTGTAAGGTCTCGTACTTTATTTAACACTGTTAAAAAGGACAGAGACTGTGTTGAATGTGTGAACCATCACGGTGTATATTTGGTTCCACTTAAATCTGCTAACCCTGCAGAGCTCGATTTATGTTATGTTGGCTCTACCACTCGTAATTTGGGGCGCCGCATTTACGAGCATCAGTATAATCTCAGGACGCATTCTGGTGCTACATCTTTGTCGAGACTCTGTTTAAACGGTTCTTACTTACCACGTTGGAATGAAACCATTATTCTGGATTCTCCCAGGAACCGTCGATGAACACTTTTCTGTGAAAGTATTCACATATTCGTCAATGGTGAAAGATGCTGTAACGATGAACCCCCTGTGTTTATCCCCTTCCTTGGAGAACACTTTTGGGCCAGGTTACGCCCACCAACTATGCTTGCACCCACTGAACATGACTTGGACTTTGCCGATTATTGCACATGCGCATTAACTGCTATGTGTCTTGCAAAGTATATAGGCTACTCACTTCTGTGCTTACTGCTACACTGTTTCTAAAGCCGTTGTGGCGTTGAAAGTTCTTAAACACATTTATTTTAATTGTAGATAGTTTTTTATCATTAAAGTGTATCGTGCAGGAGACGGCATTTGTTTTCAATTCAATAGCTTGTGGTGCACGAGTTAATTTCTTCATAAATAAAACGAGTATTAACAAAAGCACTTAACACTGTGTGAGGATGAATGACGCTTCCAAAACAGGCATAAATCCACACGAATCATTTAGCAGGACCAGTGAAGAAATCGTTTTCAGTATTAACGGATTTCTATTTGGGCTCACGAACGAATTTATTCTTGCAATTCCTTGCTCATATTTGCTTGAAACGACAGGTGTCATTCTCGGAGTGTTCTTCAAATACTGTGATTTTCTGTTCGGAAACGATATTCACAAAGAATTGTTTCTCTTTGCAGTAATCGGAGCTGAAATGAAAATTTTTGGGTACATTCTCAGCAATTGATAATTAATTTCTCAGGAGACAACGAATTCAATTGACGTAAATCATAACCAAATTGAAAGAGAAAATTCTTTTGAATATGAGAGTTAGAAGAAAAAAGGCTAATGAACGCGGTTAAAAAGGAAAAAGACATTAAGAATGTACAATAACTACTCCTGGGGCTCAAAAATCTTAGTCTTTCCCTGGACATTAGTAATACACTGTACACAATGCTTTAGATGAGTCATCGAAAATAAAGGCGTAGACAAGCAGCATCCTTGCTTGCCATCTAGAAATTACTAGATCAAAAACAAACAGATTTTTCATTGTAATTACACAGTTCAAAAGAATTAACAGAACAAGAGATATTGTAAGGAAAATCATGTACGGCTGACGTTGTTGAACGTAAAATGCATATTCAAGAAACGCATAAAGCGTAATAAATCCGTTTATTTCTTATGGTGTAGTAATCACAGAGATTCGCCAAGCTTTCGCGCTCCACTGGGCGGCTTTTTCCGTTGCCTTGAAAAAGCCTCCCAGTGGAGTGCGAAAGCTTGGCGAATCTCTGTGATTACTACACCATAAGAAATAAACAGATTTAATACGCTATATGCGTTTCTTGAATATTCATATCGTGGTGTATTAAAAATAACGTAAAATGCATCTTATTTTATGTAAGATACCGTAGAATATGCAGTAATATGGATAAGAAAAAGCACATTAGCTAATTTGTTTTGCAATATTATAATTTAATGCATATCATACGATATGCTGTACAGGTTGTCCCGAAAAGGTGTAACCGATTTCCATTGATGATAACTTTGGCTACAAAACTAATATCAGCATTCTGTTTGTTGCAAATGGTAGGGAATGCGCTCAAGTATTCTAGAAGTGTGCCCAATGGATCCTGCGACGAAAGCACAAATTGTGGAGTGGGTTATTGAAACCCAATCCGAAATGAGCGGAATTTCAGAACAAAATATGGGAGCAAACAGTCCACACGTAACAGCATCAGAAAGTGGTACAAGTCATTCGAGAAAACTGGTATCCTCCTTACAAAGAAAAGCTATGGACGACCATCGCTGATTCCTGAAAGGAAGGAGGTTGTGAGACAAACATTCACTCGTAGCCCTCGAAAGTCAATCAGACAAGCAGCACGGCCGCCCCGGTGGCGCAGTGGTCTAAGCGATGGCCTCTGATCATTCGTCCGATCGGGGTCCGGGTTCGAATCCCGGGGAGGCATGGATGTTGTGTTTGTCTTACGGCACTGGCTCTCTCCCTTCCCTGGAACCAGTGAACCTAAATTAGGGACGGGCGACTGCTTATAGCCCATTGAGTTGCTCACGGTGGTCGTTAAACCTCCAATCAAAAAAAAAAAAAAAAAAAAAAAAAAAGGGATCAAGCAGCACGACAGCTGGCTCCCTATGACGTCAGTGCACAGAGTGTTACGTTACAGATTGGAAATGCACCCGTTTTAACTGCAGATGAACCATCACATAACCCCAGATGATCATGTGAAACGTAAACAGTTTGCTGAAGAGATGTTGGAGAACATTTAAAGTGCTGAATCTTTCCTGAGACAAATGTTTCTCGGATGAGTGCACTTTCCATGTTTCTGGAAAAGTTGATAAAGAAAATGTGAGCATTTGGGGAACTGAACACCAGCATTGCACAATGGAACATGAACATGCTAGCCTAAAAGTGAATGTTTGGTGTGGCATACTGGTCGACCGTGTTATTGGACCCTTTTTCGTTCAGGAAACAACCGCGAGAGATGAGAGTTACCAAGACGTGATTCAGCAGTTTTTGCATACCCAATTGGATGAACATGCCACTCCGGCCGTTTTCCAACAGGATGGGGCGCTACCTTATTGGGCTTTGATTGTGAGGAGGTCTCAGGATACCAAACTTCCCACTCTATGGATTGGGAGTGGTGTTCCCATTGCATGGACCTCACGTTCAACGGACATGATCTTTTTTGACTTTTTAATACGGGGATTCATCAAGGGTGAGGTTTACAGCACCTCTGTTGCACACATTGCTGACCTAAAGAGGAGGATTACACACGCACTGCATAAAGTTAATACGGACATTCTCGAACGAACGTGGTTGGAACTGGAATACCGTTTAGACATTGTTCGGGTGGTAAATGGTGCCCATATCGAATGTATATAACACTTTATGATCTGTTCTATCAATTAACACAAGTTGTGTATTGAGATAATTTATATTAAAACTGTTATGATTATTTGAAATTGATTACACCTTTATGGGACACTCTGTACAACGATTTGAGTACCTGTACAAGAAAAAACATTACTTTTGAAGATGGTAATTGACCTCTAGTAGGGTGTGTGGTTTCCTTGAACGGCTAAGACCACTGCACTCCTGTTTGGCATGGAATTGATAAGTTTACCGAGGAGGTTTTGTGGGTATTTTTACCACTCTTCGATAAAGACAGCCTCCAGTTCACGAAGAGTCAACGAAGGTGCCGGCTGAGCTACAATACGTCTGCCAAATGCGTCCCAGGCATGCTTAGTTGAAGTTAAGTCAGGGAACCATGTTGGCCACACCATAAGCTAGACTCCCTCCTTTTGAAGCATGTTGTCCACACCATAAGCTAGACTCCCTTCTCCTGAAGCATGTTGTCCACACCATAAGCTAGACTCCCTCCTCTTGAAGCATGTTGTCCACACCATAAGCTAGACTCCCTCCTCTTGAAGCATGTTGTCCACACCATAAGCTAAACTCCCTCCTCTTGAAGCATGTTGTCCACACCATAAGCTAAACTCCCTCCTCTTGAAGCATGTTGTCCACACCATAAGCTAGACTCCCTCCTCTTGAAGCATGTTGTCCACACCATAAGCTAAACTCCCTCCTCTTGAAGCATGTTGTCCACACCATAAGCTAAACTCCCTCCTCTTGAAGCATGTTGTCCACACCATAAGCTAGACTCCCTCCTCTTGAAGCATGTTGTCCACACCATAAGCTAAACTCCCTCCTCCTGAAGCATGTTGTCCACACCATAAGCTAAACTCCCTCCTCTTGAAGCATGTTGTCCACACCATAAGCTAGACTCCCTCCTCTTGAAGCATGTTGTCCACACCATAAGCTAGACTCCCTCCTCTTGAAGCATGTTGTCCACACCATAAGCTAAACTCCCTCCTCTTGAAGCATGTTGTCCACTAGCCG